>APFE030269636.1:143744-170274 GCA_000404065.3 Pinus taeda | reverse complement strand
ATGTGATGTTCCACTGCCTGAACCTTAGAATTTTCTCTTAAATATGATGTGATGGATGGTGGTTGATACCCATAAAGTGCCATAAATGGGGTCATTTTTTTTGCTGTATGGAAGGAAGTGTTATACCACCATTTAGCTAGAGGCAACCACTTGACCCATTGTGTCTGCTTATCAGATACAAAGTAATAAAGATACCCTTCCAAACATTTGTTACCTTACAATTCAATTCAATTGAATTGGTCTCATAGTTTGAGTTGGATTTCTGTCTCATCACATGCATGCTTTCATCCATGGTGGGATGTGTTTGGTACCTGTATAGTGGAGCTTCATTCCACATGACCAGCGATAAGAATCTTTTTAGTACCTTGGAGGAGAAGGATCTCTAGATGCAGATCAAGATGGGCGATGATGGAAAGTATTGGGTTTCAGGTGAAGGTATAGTTGTGTTTCAGAGGGAGGATGGAGCTCCTCTCACCCTAACTGATGTAAAGTATGTACCAGGTCTGAAGAAGAATCTTGTGTCCATTGCTATGCTAGAAGACAAAGGCTATGATGTAGTCTTTAGTAAAGGAAAGGTATTCTTGAAGCATATCAACATTTGACAGACCAAGAGGACTGGGATTCAAGTTAAGAAACTCTACAAGTTGGAGGTAGAAGACTGTGCTGCATTGAGTTCCAAAGATGAGTTTGTGTAGATCCAAGATGTTGGCGAGCTATGGCATAGAAGATTGGGCCACTTACACCACAAGGGCTTGAAATCATGAAGTAGATTTCTACCAAACTTCCCAATTGAAAAGTGGAGTAGACAGATACATGCAAAGGTTGTACCTTAGGTAAGTATGCGAAATATTCCTTTCAGGATCGAGACAGTAGAGCTAGAGAAATCTTGGAGTGAGTTCACACAGATGTTTGTGGACCATTCTCTATAGCTTCCATCACTAAACAAAGGTACTATGTAATTCTTATTAATGATTTTCCTCGTAGATTTTGGATCTACTTTATGCAAAAGAAGGATTAGAACTTATTGAGGTTTTGTGAGTTTAAAGCCTTGGTAGAGAAAGAATCTGGAAAGAAAATAAGGGCCTTGCATAGCGACAATGGTGGAGATTTCATCTCCCAATAGCTTAAGGATTTTTGTGCTACAAAAGGAATTAAATGGGAGTTGACGACACCCCATAACCCACAGTAGAATGGGGTGTCTAAAAGGAAGAACAGATCGATTATGGGAGTAGCTCAAGTGATGTTGCATGAACAAAGCCTACCACTTCATTTGTGGGTCGAGGCATGAAATACAATAGTATACTTGCAGAACAAAAGTCTGCACTGTATACTGGGAATGAAATAACCTATGGAGGCCTTTTTCGGGAAGCGACTAGATGTGAGTCACTTCAGGATCTTTGGATCATCAGTTTATTGCCATGTGACTAAATATTTCTGGAAGAAGCTAGATCCAGTAACTGAGTTGAGGATACTTTTGGGGTACACTGATACGCCCTACAACTATCTGGTGTTCCTGCCTACCAGTCAGAGGATAGTGGTACGCAGAGATATGAAGTTCGACAATCAAAAATCCATGCAAGTATCACTTGAGAGGGAGCTCAAGTTGCATGTAGAGGAGGAAATTTTAGTTCCTAAGGAGGAGGTGCCTCAGATTGATGCGGAGTATCCACATGCAGAGGATCCGAGAGTGGAGACATCCACTCATGCTGAGTCTTCTAGAGATGGGTGGAAATTCTCAAGGGAAGATGATAGGTTGATGTTGGATGCGCGAGAGAACATGGGACAACCATCTTCTCAATGCAGATAGAGGAGATCACCCAAGCGCTACACTGGTTACATGCCCCTCGTTGGGGAGTATGTAGAGTCTGAACCTTCTTCATTCTAGGAAGTTGTGTAAACCAGTCTGGGTTGATGCAATGGTGGAGGAGTACGACTCCACCATTTGGAGCTATGTTTGGGATGTTGTCTGAAGACCTCAGGACAAGTCAATGGTGAGTTCTAGATGGCTTTACAAGGTAAAGCAGGCAACTGATGGTAGTGTTGAGAAACATAAGGCAAGGTTTGTTGGCCATGGTTTCTCACGGGTCGAGGGAATCGACTATGATGAGACTTTTTCCCCTATAACAAGGTACTCATCTATCAGATTGATGTTGGCACTATCAGCTTAGATGAGTTGGAAGATCTATCAGATGGATGTCAAGACTATGTTCCTCAATGGAAATATTGAGGAAGAGGTGTACATTAAGCATCCGGAAGTTTTTGAGACCTTCGATTGTGATTCACATGTGTGCTGACTCAAGAGGGCTTTGTATAGGCTGAAGCAAGCACCTTGTGCTTGGTACACCATGATCGACAACTATTTCACCGAGTTGGGCTTCACCAAGAGTGAAGCAGATGTGAACCTTTACCACATCATGGTAGAAGGTAAGCCATTGGTCATTGTTCTTTATTTCGATGATCTAATTTTTACAGGTGATGATCAGTTGATCAAGTCTTTCAAGGAGGACCTTTCAAGAGAGTTTCAAATGAAAGACATGGGTCTTATGTACTACTTTCTAGGCATGGAAGTGTGGCAAAAGGATGGGAATTTTTTGTGTCTCAAGGCAGGTATACTAAGGAGATACTCAAGTGGTTCCACATGGAGAAGTGCAAGCCAACGCAGCCTCCTCTAGCTGGTAAGTAGAGGAAGGAGGATGCTACTTCAGGTGAGGTAGTAGCTACTACTGTTTATTGGAAGCTTGTGGGTTCACTAATGTATCTAATGAACACACGACCAAATTTATGCTTTGCGGTGAACGAGCTGAGTCAAGTTGTGGTTCAGCCTACCAAGCTATTTTGGAAGGTAGAAAAGCATGTGTTGAGATACCTTAGAGGCACATATCAGTATGGATTGTGGTACAGATGAACAGAGGGAGTGAAGCTTTAGGGCTTCAAAGATGCAGATTGGGCAGGGAGTCCATCAGACCAGAAGAGCACTTCTAGAGGAATCTTCAACCTTGGTTTAGCTACAGTTTCTTGGTACAATGGGAAACAGAGGTCACACTTGGGTTAGGAGAGTTTGAATACATGGCTTCCAGTCAGGAAGCATATGAGGCCATTTGGATGTGGAAGATTCTAATAGGATTGTTTGGTCAGAGGATGGATACAACTGTGACCTACTGTGATAATCAGAGTTGTATCAAACTCTCTAAGAATCCAGTTTTTCATGACAGGTCCAAGCACATCGATATCTGGTACCATCATCTTCGAGACTGTGTGGTGAAGAGGATCATGTTGTTGCTGTATATTTCAACCGAGGAATAGTATGCAGATATTTTGACTAAGGCATTGTCAAAATGCAAGTTCGAGTTCCATAGAGATAGGATTTGGGTGACTGATAATCCCTTTCTTGTTGAGAGGGACCGCTGAAAATAGCAACAAGAAATGTTAAAAATAGAAGTGCTAAAAATAGAACTACTATAAATAGCATTTCGGGATACATTCGAATTTTAGTTAGTTCTTGAACTAAAATTGAGAACCAAAATTCAAGTTTGATCTTAGCAGTTGTTTGTAAAATAATTAATTAATTCATATTGAGTTAATTAGTTGTAGGAAATCAAACATGAAGTCTATGTGAAGACATGGAACAATTTCTCCATTGATTGAGGAAGTTATCCCTTTATTAAGGAGATCACGATGAGTTGTACTTTGAGTTGTAATTAGTTAGCTCAGTTATCTGAGTTAAGACCAGTTAGATGATTTCCAACAATTTGTGGAACTAATTATGAGTTCAGTTAGTTAATGCACGCATGCATGTAACTGTTGCACTATAGATAACTGAATATTCTCTCATAAATAACTCATGCATGTTAGTTCAGTTAGAGACCCAGTTGAGATCAGAGGAAGGGACATTGCACTATTAGTTGGACAATTTTTCCTATATAGGAAACCAATCCATGTTTATCCTATATAGGAAACTCATCCATGCCAAAGGAATTATCTCCTTCAGGACTGTGCAGTTACTTTTGAGTTTAATGTTTTGTGTGAGAGGTAAATTCACATAGGTGGCAGCATTGGACCCCAGGAGAAACTGTGCAAGGAAATCGGAGGCTTGGAGGGCAGAGGAGAAGTTTTGTGAGAAGCCTTTGAATGTCTATGAGTAGCAGAGGGATCGTACTGAGAGTTGGATAGCTTGTGAGCTAAAGCTTTGTGTAATCCAAACATATTTCCACTTGTATGATAATACAAAGATTTGGGTTTTTAGCTGAGGCTTTCCCCAAAGTATTCTTCTGCATTCATGTGTCATTGCTTTCTCATTCTTAGTTATATGTGTTCTATTTTATCTTGCTCAAAATCGATTAAGCTTCCGAAAGTTTTTTGTAGAAGTACATCTTGTATTTTGCTCTAGTATATTGCAGAATGTGTTCATCTACAGTGGAAAATTCTACAACATCAACCCTCTGTTCTTAATAATTTGCGATATTGGCAAGTATTCTGAGATGAAAAGCAGGTGAATAATTTTCTTCAGACTGAAGGAGAGTTTGAAAATTGTTCTATGGATGAATTCTATGATGAAGATGATCAAGTCATTGAGGCAGCTTAGGTTCATATACTACAACTAAAAGATAACAATATTCTGAAAGGTCTTGTACCTTTGAAAGACTTGTTTGATCAAGATGATGTAGTAAGGAAGCCTATATTGGTACCTACTAAGAAAGGTGTTGAACACTTGAACAATGGAACAACTGACAAACCAAAAATGATCAAGTTGTCCAAAACATTGTCTGTAGAGGTAAAAGAGAAATACATTCTTCTATTTGCTTGAATTTTCTGATGTTTTCGCATGGGATTATGCAGATTTGAAGGAGTATGACAAGAAAATAATTCAGGGTACCATCCCGATTAAGCCCAATAAAAATCCCTTCAAGCAAAAGCTAAGGAGGATTAACTCGAGGTTTCTATCATCTATAGATAAAGAAGTTAACAGACATTACAAGGCTGACATCATTGTTCCTATTAGATTTTCTGATTAGATATCGAATCTAGTCCTGACGAGAAAGAAGACCGGTGAAATTAGGCTCTGCGTAGATGTCAAAAACTTGATCAAAGTATCTCTGAAATATAATTATCCGCTTCCCAAAATGGACCATATCCTTTAGAGAGTTGTGGGCACTTCCCGACTGTCGCTTTTGGATGGATACTCAGGTCACAATCAAGTTTTAGTGCATGAAGATGATCAAGACAAGACAACATTCACCACATCTTGAGGCACATTCAAATATGTAAAGATGCCATTTGGTCTCAAAAATGCAAGGGCCACCTTTTAGCGTGTCATGGACATAACTTTTTCAGATGAAAAAGATGTTTTCTTGGTTGTATACTTAGATGATGTAACCGTATTTTCACATTTAGATGACAAACATTTGCATCATTTAAGAGTCATTTTTTAGAAGTGTAGAAATTTTGGGATCTCTCTCAATCCAAAGAAAATTTTGTTTACTATGGAGGAAGGAAAACTTCTCGGCCGCATCATTTCGAAACATGGCATCCAGATTGACCCTTCATGAGTAGAAGCCATTCAACAAAATGATTTTCCTCATAGCAAGAAGGAAATCCAAGCATTCAATGGTAAGATTAATTTCTTACGCAGATTTATTCTTAACTTGACTGAACATCTTAGAGAAATGACCAATATGTTGAAAAAGGACAATGAGGTGAAATTTTTTGAAGAAGCCCGCAATTCCTTTCATGCAGTGAAGCTTGCCTTAGCCACTACTCCTTTTTTTATTAGTCTTGATTACACTGATGATTTTATTATATTTTCATTCACTTCTGAGCATACCATGGCAGCAGTACTAATGAAAAAAAGGGATGAAACCGAGATGCCGACAGAATTTTTAGTTGCAACATCACAGATGGAGCCCTTAACTACAACATCATTGAAAAATATGCCCTGGATTTTGTAAAGGTGATCAAAGATATCAAAGTTTACATTTTACATTTGCATACTCTTGCTTATGTACCTAATGTAGCGGTAAAAGAAGTCCTTGTGCAGAATGACCCGAAAGGCATAAGAGGTAGATGGATAGCACCATTATTATAATATGATCTTGAGATCAAGCCTACAAGGATGATCAAGGATCAAGGCTTAGCCAAACTCATGGCCGAGTCAAACTTCATGCTCTAGACTTCAACCTTGTAGCAACATTATCCAACAAAAAAAAAAAGTGGATCTCATTCATGTATCTAAAAATTTTCTATCATACCCCTGAAATTCTGATATTATTTATGTGCTTCAGCATCTAAATCCCCCTCCAGGCATGTCTAAGGCTAAGATCAATTCATTGAAGTTGCAGGCTTCCAAATATTGTATCATGGATAGTGCACTTTATTGGAAAGATATGGAGGTGTGTTGCTGAATTGTTTGACCGAAGATGACCCCAAAGAAGTAGTAAATGAATTGCACAAAGGAGATTATGGGGTCCACTTTCACTAGAATACCATGACCAACAAGGTACTGAGAGTGGGTTACTATTGGCGTACACCTTTTACAAAAGATGTTGGAGGCCCAAAGAAAAGAATTGGCACAAAAGGCTGATCAATGCATTGTTGGCAGATTGGGTGAGTAGAAAGAAATATCTTGGGCTTTCTCCTTTTCAAATTGTGTATGGAGTATATATTGTTTTTCCTTCATAATTAGCAATCCTGGTCATGAGATTATTAAAATAAGTGGGAAGTGAAGAGAATGATATTCAACGATGGATCAATCAAATGGTTCACTTAGAGTAGACATGGGATGAGGTATTTCAAAACACCTCCAAGCCTCATGAGAGGATAAGAGGATTTATGACCAAAAAACAAAGGAAGATGATTTAAAATTGGAGATGTGGTACATCGTTGGGATTCCAAAAACAAAGACAAGGGTAAGTATGGTAAATTTGAGAACCTATGGAAAGGCCCTTATCATATTTTAGCTTTCCAAGGACAAAATGCTTTCTTGTTGGATAAGATGAATGGAGAACCAAGCTTAGGCAGACCAGTCAATGGTAAGCTCCTAAATTATTATCTTTTCTGAATTGTCCTGGTTTCATTGTACATACATTTTAAATTTTTTGCAAATGTGAAGCAAAGACCATTGGATTTTGGAGCCCAAAGTGGAGGCCATGAAGCTTCACTAATTTTCTGCCATTTTTAGTATTCATTCTTAATATCATTGAATAAGTAAGCCAATAAAAACCTACCTCGAGAATTTTATAAGTAGTGACCTTCCAATTTTAATGACCCCCACACAACCTTTCATGATAATCCTTAATTATCTCTCTAGACTCATCTTCTATCAAACATAACAACAAAATTCTAACATTATCTTTCCAGTACAATCCACCCTCTACAATCACATATGGTTGTGCCTTCATTTTTGATGCTCCATATCTTTCTCTATCTAATGAGAGAGGGAAAGAAAGAAAAAATAAATAGTGAACTATGTGCTTATACCAATTTGAGCATAGAAATTTGCATCGAATATTCATACCTAGCTTTAACTTATCTTCATTTTCTCTTCTCATTTCTTCATTTGTAGATGTAAGTAAATTGATTCCTAAAGCCTGAAAATTTGACTCAGCCAACATCTTTGCCAACCCTTGTCCTTTCACTAATTTGGTTGGCTTTATGTCTAGGTCATATTCTTGGATCTTAGCTATACATTTTCCTCTTTTACCCTCCACATCACTCTGGACTAAGACATATTTCACTGCAACATTTGGCACATAAGCAACAATTTGTGATTGTAACACATAGGTCCTGAAAGCTTTTAGGGCTTTCACTAAGGCATACACCCGCTTTTCAAGAATCTTGTATTTGAGTTCAACATCCCTAAGTACGTTACCAAATGAAGCAACTGGCTTCTCTTTACCTTCCTCATTTTTTTGTAGCAAAACAACAACTATTGAACTAGGTGATGCAAATGAGAATATTTGAAAGGGCTTTTGATAATCAAGACTAATCAAGATTGGAGCTTCTTGTAGTGCTTCTTTGATTCTTGAAAATGACTCTTTAGCCTCTTTGTTCCAATGTACTTCATTTTCCTTTTTCAGCATATTAGTAATCTCTTTCACATTTTCAACATAGTTTGACACAAATCTCCTTAGAAAGTTTATTTTCCCCCAAAAATTCTAAATATCTTTCTTACTTCTGGGTAGAGGTATCTTTTGTACAACCTGTACTCTTGTTGGATCTATTTTTACTCGCTCTTGTGAAACAATGTGTCCCAATAGCTTGCCTTCTTCTAGAGAAAAAATAGACTTCTTAGTATTCAAAGATAGGTCATATTTCCTGCACTTCCCAAAATTATTTTTCAGATGTTCCAAATGCTCCTCATCTGACTTGGAGAAGACACTGATATCATCCAATTATATCACCACAAACGTATCACCCACAAATGCAATACCCATAGCTCTTTGGAACATTGCACCTGCGTTCATTAGCGCAAAGGGCATCCGAGCATACATGAAGGTTCCCCAAGGGTTTGTAAATGCAGTCTCTTTTGATCTTCCTTATCAAAAACCACCTGATTATATCTAGAGAAACCATCAACCATTGACACTTTGAATGGTCTAGTTATCTTTTGCAACACATGTTCCATTTTAGTTAATGGATAATTATCCTTTAAAGAGGCTTTGTTCAAATTCCTAAAATCCACACATAACCTTATTTCACCATTTTTCTTCCTTACTGGTGCTAAATTGGCCACTCAATCGGAGCATCGGAGTGGAACTATTATTTTGGTATCCAGAAGCTTCTTAACTTCTTTTTCAATTGATGGCAAAAGCAAAGGATTGATCTGCTTGAGATTTTTCTTAAAGGGTTTAATCAATTCTTTCAGGGGAATTTTGTGTTGAATTATATTCACATCATATGTATTGAGATCATCATATGACCAAGAAAAACATCAGTGTACTTATTAAAAACACTCAATATACCTTTCTTTACAATTAAAGGGGACTCCTTTAAATAATCTCACTAGCTTGGGCTCCTTCTGGGTCCCAATGTTGCAATCTTGGACTTGCTCATCCTGAGAAAATTTTTCTGAACCAACTGCTACGTCATTAGAACTAAAGAGTCTTTCAAGAGGTACAATTTCTCTTGGTAAAACATTATCCTTCAATTGAATGACCTTTTGATTAGCTATGGACTCTTTATTGCATTTTTTGTTACTTCATCCCCATCTTGATCAATTTCAGTGCCTTGAAAGTCTTCAATCATTGTTAAGAACCCTTGATTTGGTGGTCATCCTCAAAAACCTACTACTTTTTTCTATTATTTGGAACATACAGTCTGTACCTCATTTTGGCCTCATACCTCAGTTTTGGATTATAAGAGGTCTGAAAGTGTTGGCTGCAATAGCCAATGAGTTTGTCAACCTGTTCCAATCTCTTGGAACAAATTGTATATTGAAAGCCTCAGAGAAATTCTCAACTAAATCCCAAACTTCATTTCTATATGCCCTGAGTCTAGGGTGATTTGCTTGATAGTGAATTTTATCTACTTTATAATCAATTCTAAATCTCCAAAACCAGAGATAGATTGAACCCCCATTTGTTTTGATGTATGAAGAGCAATGATTAAGGATTCATACTCTACCACATTATTGGTTGCTTCAAACTCTAATTTAAAATAAAATGGCATCATGTTACCTCTAGGAGTAATCAGCAACAATCCACCACCTCCACCCTCCTTAGAGTAAGCACCATCAAAATAGCACTTCCATACACCTTGTATTTCTAGCTCAGTCTTTACACATGCTAAGTGAGCTGCCTTTTATTATCTTTAGCGAGTTCGACACTATCATGCAGCATAAAACAAGAGAAATCATCTTTTTCTTGGTTGTACACAGGTGAATTACTTGCTCCATTCTTTGTAATGGTCTTAAAAAACCTTGTTTCTCTATACAACCTTCTTTCTTCCCCACCAAAAATCGGTATAATAGCATAAGTGAAATCCAACTTCAAGACTCCCAACTTAGCTCCCCATGACCTTGATAACAACATTCCAAACTTAGTCGAGATATCTACAACTACTACATCCATTAATAAGCTTCTGGTTGGGATTTGTGCTAATGAAACCACCATATCTTTTATGACACCAAGACACTTGACCTTATTTGAATCAAATGAATATAGGTCTCTGTAGGGCTTAGTGACTTGTAAATTCAGTTGTTTCATTACTGACAATGGCATGAGTTTATGTGAAGCTCCAGAGTCAAGCATGCAGTTATGCAAGATGAAGTCATGAATCAATAAAGAAATGTAGAAAGTGGGGTTTGAAGAATCTACCTCCTCAACATGTGGGCCAAAAACAACAACATGTTTATCTTCTTGTAGATTCACAATGTCATTCACATTTACATTTTGAGACAAGTTGATAAACTCAGCAATTTCCTTTTTGTAAGTTGGTGTCTTGACCAACTCTGTGAGAGGTACCTGAATTTTTATTTTCTCTAGCTCTTTAGTGAGACTAAATGCATGGAGTTGTCTTGAATTCCTTTATGTTTCTTCTTCACTTCTCCTTTCAATTGGAATTTCTTCAGGAATAGAAACAATTATTTCTAAAGGAATTTCCTCAGTTTTATCTTGAGAAGACTGACCTTGATGCATCTGAGTCTTACTATTTACATTCTACTGTTGTTTTCCTTTGTTCAACTTCTTTTCAAGTTGTACCTCTTGCGGAGTCACCTTTTTTAAGGGAGCAGAAACCTATTGCTCACCTTCATTTTCCTGAACTCTGGATATTTTTCTTGATCTCAAGTCATAATTCTTGTGCAATTCTGCCTGCATAAAATCAGTAAACTGGTTCCAATATTCTTTAATTTCATTTTCATCAAAGGTGACATCTTTTTCAATATATTGTTCTTCAACACCTATTTCATCTTCATCCCCTACATACAATCTAGAAATATGATTGTCATGATCTTTAGAATGTTCTTCTGGTGCTTCACCAGGGTCTGCCTCCAAGTAGAGTGGTGCTTTGACCTGATCTTGGTCCTTTCTTTCCCTCTGCAAAATACGCAAAGGTTTCCTTCTGTATTGGGGATTAAAACCTCTATTTTTTTGTACTTGCCTCTCGGAATTTTTATTCTCCAATTCCAATTTAATCACTTTACTAGAAAAAAAAAATTTGTCACCCTGTTCATGTCCTCCATTGTCTGGTTTTTAGATGATTCTTCTTTGGCCTTTCCCTTATCTTGTGTAGGTTGTGTCTCTGATGTTTTGCCTACAACCACAAAATTTGCTTCTATTTCTAGAACATCAATTTGAATCTGGTCAAGAGTTGATGATCCCCTCTCCCTTAATGTGAATCCAAAGTCTAATTCAAATTCCCCTACAAAAGACATTTTTGCACCAGTAGGAGGGGGCTTGATCTCCACTGGAAGACTGTTGTAAAGCTTATCGAACCTCCTGATGAAATTAACAATGCTTTCATCAGATTTTATTTCGATAGAATTAAACTCTATAAGTGAATATCCATGATTTCCATTCTCTCCCCATCTCTGAGTGAACTGGAATTCCATCTCCTCCCATGTAGGAATAGAGTTATTAGCAAGTCCCTTAAACCACTTTCTTGCTTCACCGTCTAAATATTACACAAAACGTCTTAAAACAACATATAGGTGTTCAACATTGAGATTTTCTGCAAAGTTACAAAACACCACAATATTTTTCTCTATTGTTTGTTCATCTTCACCCATGAAATGAGTAATAATCTTTAAGTATTCTTGAGGCAGTGGATTTAGTTGTTGAGGCAACTGAATAGGTGCATACCTATTCAGTAATAATGATGGTATTGCCATTTTTTCACGAGAATTCACTGAGCCTTGAGTACCAGCAGATGTGGAACTTGCCTGAAAGTTGAATGAATTATGAAAAGGAGGTGATGCTAATATAGGTTCAAGTTGAACAAATATAGAAGATATATTTTCAGGTACTAAAAAGAGAAAGACAGACTCTAAAGAATGATCTTGAAATTTAGGTTCTTGAAATGAGGTGGGTGTAAATGGTGATTGTTGGTCAAGAAATGATAATCTTTTGCTAGGTTTTTGGGAAAAAGATGTGCAGAACTACTACTAGTTACAGACATAGTGGGAGTTGGTGTAGATGGAGATTTTGGTTTCTAAACCCTCTTAGAAACTAATCTCTCAAGATCTGAAAGGACTTGAACTTTCTGTTGCGAGGTATCTAACCTCGTATCAGGCCTTTTTTGGAGTGAGGGTTGTAATTCTTGTTTAATACAGCCAGATATTTCCTCCTCACTGAACAACCAGAGGAAAGTATTTAAAACACAGGGAAAAATATTCTTATCTTTGCAATCCTCGGAAATGGCACCAATTAATGTTGTCTCTTGGGAAACCAATTTCTTTGCTGTAGAGAAATTGTGACTAAGACATTTAATTTTGATTATGTATGTCACTGATTAGTATAAAATGTCTTTATCTTGAGGAGTATGAAGATCATTATTCTTAAAACCCTTGACATATAGATGACATGAAAATTTCAGGATACCATTTGATGCTGAATACAAATGTTATGTGAGGAATACTTAGGAAAGTTTTAGACAATATGTTGTATTTTATAGAAACTATTATCTTTAACTCAAAGGAAATATAAATAAAAGAAATTTAAATATGGGAGCGTTATTTTAAGGAAATTTAACTTTATTCACATAAGTAAACAAATAATAGCAGCTACATTACCATATTCAAAGGGAGAGGTAAATAAAATGACACATAACATAGAGATTACAAATCATACTCACACCTTCTGGGAACTCTTGATTCTTTCATTAATCATGAATTCATCAAGTACAAAATTGTGTAGTCCTCAGATTCCCAAGACTTGAACCCTTTTTCTTTAATTTTCCCTCTTTTTATACATCATGGGATAGTTGGTAACTACCAAAAACTGCCAAACTACTTAACTACTTTCTATCTGCCTTAAGTAAAAGTCATTTTAAAATATGACATTAGAGGGTAAACGACACCTCACTTTCTTAGAAAATAAAATAACATAAAATCAAATCAAATAAAAGTATGATTGATTGTTGCTGGTCACTGCTTGGATTATTGGTCTGGGTAGATGGCCCTGCTAATGAATCTTTTGTCTTTTATATCATCCACTCTTTTCATCTTCTCCACAATCGTACATTTGGTTTTGTTGCTTCTTCCAGTTTGTTGAGTTCCATTCTGAATGTTGTGATCCTACCATAAGTAGGCTTGTCTATAAACAAAGTATTTACCATCCACAGAAGTTTAAAATACTTATTCAGATAGTTCATAGTAGTTGCTCCTTTCAGTACTGTTGTCTTCTCATGAGTGTCACCAATCTTACTTTTTGCTTCCACTAGAAAAGTTTCATATGATTCCCATGGAAGCAAGTTTCCTTGTAAATCCCAGCAAGAGGGGAGACCAACTCTAACTCTTTTATCAAACCAAATATTGAACCTGGAAACTGCTTCTTTTATTTCATTCATCTTCTTCTTAGCAGTTTTTACGTATACATTTTTAATAAACATCTTATTGAAATCCATTGCACACAGTGTTCTATCCATCAAGTCATGTTCTTTTAGCTTTACATCAAACTTAGAGTTAATAAAATCTATCATTATTTTTGCAAACTTGGATCTCTCTAACAATTTTTTCTTGTCTTGCATAACCAAACTTTCCATGTCCCTAACAATTGTTTTCTCAACAGACACAATGACAAGGAATTCACAGATATTCCTGATGACTTAAAAAATTTCATCCCAGAGAATTTCCCTAGCCTGGATTAAGTACATAGTACCTTTCATCCTTTAGCAAGGTATGGATAACAGAGGATGAACTTACTTGTTTGGCCATGGCGACTGAAAATGACAGTTGCTGACCTAGAATGTTGTACTGGAAGTGAAAGATAACAAGTTGGTGTTGCTTGTACAAAAAACAAATGACTAATACAACGAGGTTTCATTTTTTTTTTTTTATATAAATGGTGAGTAAAATGGAGGTGAAAATGGAATCATGTAATGAATTAATGAAGTGGCAGAGATGATGTGACATTGTACGGAGGGTGAGTTAGACAAAAAGGAATGGGAGCAGAGGATTACATAGAGGAGGTGAGGTGGAGAGAAATGTTGATGGGTGGCCCACCACGGGGATAGGGGGTGTATGGGATGCTGATCAAATTTAAACCCCCATAGCGATCATGGGACGTCGATCTTCATCAACCATGTTGACATCATGGTCAACTGCAGGGGTTGAACCATGAATTATGACCTATGCTCTTTGTTCCCCCGCAGAGCACTTTATTCGCCTCCTTTGTCGATATTCAATCGTGCTTCACATAAACACTCAGGATTTAGCAAATGAATTGGGCCCACTTTTATAACATCTTAAATGTCGCCGATAGTGCAATCTGAAGTAATATTTAAAAATTTCAAACATTCTTTTAATTTTTCAAAATTTGAACATGATATTTGATTTTTTGGATTATGAATAATATTAAAAACTACAATGTCAGAGTAAGCTACAACAACAGGTACCATAATTAAAATAAAATGGGTAAATCACATGGTCCTCATAAAATATTGAGGAACATCCCTATAATACAAAGGATTCAAATGCTCTTTCTTCGAAAATAATTATCTATGTTACAGGGATGGCATGCCTCACACAAAAGTTAGTCAGGAGTTATGCAAATGCCAATAGGTTCAATAGCCACGAAGCATATAGAGGATACATGGCTGGGAAAATTCAAGGATGAAGTATGAATTCTATGAATCAGCATAGCCATGGATGGTATCAACCCATATTCCCTACAAAACACGAACTATTATGTTTTTCCTATAGTAGTCATCAATACCTATGTCCTCCCATGGTTATCCATGAAGAATGAACATCTTATGTTAGCTCTCATAGTCCTTTATAGAAGACAAGTGAATAATATGTATGTCTACTTACAACCATTGGTAGATGAGTTGAAGGAATTATGGGAATGGATACATGTATACGACGTATCAAGACCCATTGCAAAAGATAGGAGCTTTACGTTGTATGGCATGTGTGCTTACACCATACATAATTATCCAACATTAGGATTTTTCTTTGGAAAATTACATTTTTATTGGTTTGTTTATATATGTAACAATATTATTTCACATATTAATTTAATTCACTGCAATTTATATGATCTTCATGGTTGCTAACATGTCAACTTGTATACAATAATTTCGCATGTCTTGTAATAAAAGGGTATCATGGAAGTAAATGTTGTGGAACTTCTCTCAAGGCTAGGTGGTCCAGCCACCTACAAAAGATAGTGTATGACTTCTCCATGGTATTCATCCTAGAATAACACCCTTACAGAAGAGCAACATCCACTTTCAATAATGAACTAGAGAGATCCCAAAGACCTGCAATAATGACATGAGCTAAATGGATGAGAGAATATGAGAGAAACAAGGATAATGAGTTCGCATAAATGTTTGATTCAAATGTGGAGCCTCTATTCGATGATCCATAATTCTTGAACACTTATTTTGAGAAATTTCCCATTGTGATGAAATGAAATTTGTCTTTTATAAGCTTTGATATAAGGAACATCTTCAAACTGCTCACTTACTATATTCCATGCATATATTTAAAAATGTTTCATATTTTTTATGGAGGCAAATATCATCAAAACAAAGTGACACATTGGTTGTAGGAGAGATCTTATTTCTTCAAAAACTAAAATAAACATTGGTGAAGATAAGAAACTAGAGGAGAGGTTGGCCTGTCTTGGTCTTTCAAAGAAGGTGATGTCCCATGGATTTTAAAGAAATATGATATTTATTTGGAAAATGAAGTTAGAATGAGTGTGAGGGTGCCTTGTTTATATGGGTCTTCACAACATTGCTTCATTGTGGAAATCTGTTTGTCGGCCTTCAAATCGCATGACCATTTGCACCTTCTAAGAGTGCATATGTCAAAAACATGATTTTATTATTTTTATTTATTTTCATGCAATGGGATATTTTATAGTTAATTTTTTCATAATGCACTATTTACTATTTAGTGTCATTATCCTTTACTCATGAGTGGGTGTGTGGACCATGAATTCTTCCAAGACCTACAATGTGTCGTATCTAAATTATCTACATTTGTACATTGCATCACATCAAAGGATATTCATATGGCTGTCATTCCACAATGTTGTTAAGAGATAAATGAGATTATTTGCATTTTTGAGAAGGAATTACTGACTAGTTTCATGGGATTGCAGGTTCATCTTCTAATTCACCTAGTAGATGATGTTGAATTGGGGCGGTTTCTTGTCATTACACTCTCTTCTTAGACAGGTACATGAAGAAATTGAAAGGTTTTGTTTGACAAAGTTCAAAACTTGAGGGGATTATGGAAAAGGGGTATATATCACATGATTATTTCTATTGTGACAGTGATTGCATCAATCATATCGACAACAAACTAGGTGCAGAAATTTGGGATGATGAAAGGGATGAAGGAAAAATAGAAGGGGAGCTTCTCGAAACGAATCAAAAGATGCACATGATAAAGAGTAGGTCGAATATCACTTGTCAATTTTTTACACAGTAACTATTCACATTAAACTTCCTACTAATGCATAATTTGATCTCATCTGTACTATATATGTTGGTTTGATTTCATTAGCGAATTCAAAAATTGAGGCAATCAACAAAGTCATTCCTTAGAATATGGAAGCAACACAACCATGGTTCACATTGTAGAAATAGGAGAGGAGGAAATGAGATAGTGTCAAGAAATAATTCAAATGGTTGAATGGTAGAAGTGTGCCTTATCCTGATCATTTAAAACAAAATATGCCAATAACATTCCCTAACATTTAGATTTTTGATCAACTCAAAGAGAAATACGACACATCTAGTCATTACCTACATCTTGAAGAGGATGCACTAAACATAGGGATTGGGTGCAACAACTCGGTAATTATTATCTCTTTCTGTGCATTTTTAACTTCATACTACACCTTTAAATTATAACAACAATATCTATTTTATATTTTAAATTATGTTCGGGTTATTAGACACATGACACTGTGATTTTTTCACCTTTTATAGGTGCATTTGTTCCCACCTATGTCGGCATATGGACATCATTTTCACATGCAATATGTTGATGATAGATGCATGACACAAGACTGTGGAGTGGAAATTGAGTTCAACCAATATATTCGTACTAGCCACCACTATCAAAACCTAAGGCAACGTACGTTAGGTTACGTTGGAAACATACAAGAGATCATTCAAGTGGACTTCTTTTCATTTCATTTTTTTATTTTTAGGTCCACATTGTGGGACACCTTTGGTTGGAATAATGGAATGGAAGATCGTGACAGTGGGCTAATATCTATCAACTCTAGAAACATGGGGCATGAAGCTAGGGAATCTTATTTTTTCCCAAAACACTACAGCCATGTGTTTTTCTACCCAGATGTGTCGATAGGGATTGGTGGTTTGAATTAAGACACGACCCTAGTTAAAAACATATTTTTTAGAACAACAATGTTATCATGCCAAGAGAGGAAGGTAATGAGGGTGATCACAACAGAGAGTGATATGTAATTGTGTTATTTCATTATTTAATACTATTGTTGTATTTTTTGTTTTCTTCATTTCTCTAATTTATATTTATTCTTTTATACATCCTATTGGCATTTTATATAATTGGTAATATTCACAAACATTTTTACACATTTTTTTGCAGTGGAAATAGTTTTACACTTAAAACTAAGTATTTACAATTGTCTACAATATCTATGATAATAATGATTCAAGCACAAAATCCTTCTCAAATAGGAAAATGAGAAGAATATAACCAAAATCAGAAAATAGTGAATTTAGAAACAAAATTGAATATTTATTCTTGATTTAGATACTTATTGGTTTACTAATCAGTTCACGTGTTTTTTCTTCCTTTTTAGTTCAAAATCAATATAAATCATGTAGTGATAACTCTATGAGGACTTTAACAATGAAAACATTGTGTATTAATATGTAATATTAAATTCTTGACTTGAGAGGTAAAGTCATGTTTACTATATTTAAATTACATTTCTTTCAACATTATGTAAACTAAAAGGAGGTCTTATACAAGTATAAAATATTTATTACAACTTTTTATCGACCGTAAGAGAAACAAATGGGCTTACATGGATGCATGCGAGGTCTTAATTTTTTCTTCATGGATAATGGAATAGTTTTGACTTTTCTTTTCAATGGTAGTTATAAATAAAAGCTGAATTAATAAATATTTTATGGCTAAGAAATAAATGATAAATAATGTGATGGTGATTAGGGGACATTTGTTTAACATTCTAATAGACTTGGTGATGCATTTTTATTTCCTATTTACATTATGTACAATAAAGATCTATTTTTATTTATAAGTAAATTATGTAAAGTAGACATGTCTTATCATTGTGAACATGATGTAATATTAGCTAGGAGAAATGTGAAAAATATGGACAATCTGTCATAGTAGTTCATCTAAAATCTAATACAAACCCTACAGGCCCAGATGCCCATCCCCCCTTAAGGATGTGCCTCACCCTCTTGGGCCTTTCCCATCTCCTCATTTCCTCCATCTATTGAGGGAGGAGGTATGTCCCCGTGGAATGTGTCGATGTCTACAAAATATATAGTGCACAACAATAATTAGACAATTTGTTGTAAAAAAATTAATAAAACAAGTTAAAGAACGTGTTAGAATAAATTTTGTTATAATTAATTAAAAAAATAAAATGAAACTATAATAATTTAATAAAACACTCATATTAACTCTATCATCTACAAGCTCATTTTCCATGAAGAGGATGTTGGGACACTATCTTCTTCGCCACATTTGCATTAGGACCTCAATCATTGGCCTAGGGGGATGATGGTTAAATATAGGCATCATCTTTAGAAACCTCTCAAAAAATAAAAATAAAAGATCTGAAGCGAAATGGAAGTTCATCCTCCCATGTGTCATCATTCAAAACATCTATCTAAAGACATACAAAAATGCCTAAAAAATATGGCATACCATCTTAAACATCATGGCACATGAATCAAAGAATAGACATAATAAAACATAGGTAAATTAATGTGTTTCCATCACTAATAAATTGTGCAATGGTGGTGGCTAATAATGAGAGGGCACCTAATGTCCTACGCAACAAAAGAAGAAATATGTAATTGTTCACTACAGACCTGAAAATTTGGATGAACTACAAGAGACCCAACATATCTCTGGAATTAGGCAAGCTAAATCTATGTTGCAACCCCATGGGGGACATCAAGGAACTAGGGAAAATCCTCCCCTCTCTTGGATAGGTGAGTGATAAAATATATGTCCTCATCAAAGGGCCTATACCACACCTTAGTATTGACATGGAAACCCTACTCCCATATACTGCACCAGTGGATCAGATGTTCCAATAAGATAAAGCGTGCTTTCAGGGATGTAGCCTCTTCATAGTACTAGATGAGGCCTTCATTCCTTTAGAGCACTTGGGTCGTTGTACTAATAGAGCGAGGGTATAAATCCCTCTCCCTCTCTCTAGCCTCCCATGGTCAAACCATATTTTATTATTTTTTCATTTACTCCTAATCTTGTTGTTTCTCCCTCTCCTTAAGTCTCTACTACATGATTTCCATATAAAATACATCAATTGCATACATAAAAGACAATTTTTTTTTTATTAAATGAAAATTTTATTTATAAATATGGAAACATAACTTTCAATTAAAAATAAATAAATCCATGGTGCACCCCAAAAAAAATAATGAACTGGAACTGGTGGGCTATCAAATGTAATCACACTAGATAAAGTGCCTACATACGTATGATGCAATTTTGTTGGCTCACATATTTAAATTTTCATCGCAATGTGTCTCAAACTTTGAACCATTGTGCAGGTACCATTTCACACTGGTCTGAAGCATTTCACAGTGGTTGTAACCTAAAAATGTACGCATCAAAATTCAATTTATATCTTTTCTGAGTGTGTTTTCATTTACAAAACGCTCCACAAATACAACGATCCATAATTAGGTTCATGCACCAAAAGGCAATGCACCCTGTAAATTTATAGTGTGCACCATTATCGATGTGAGTTGAAGTTGTTAGGCGCACAGTGCAAGGATTTTTTTTCCTCAAGAAAAGTGGATTTTTCTTGCTAATTTGGAATTATAATCTGCTAAAAAAATTAAATTAGAGAGAAACATAGAAATTACCTAGTCATGTACTCGTCAAGGAGGCATTGTTAAAACATAATTGAGAAAAAACAAATTTCACCACTATTCGAGAAAATTGGAAATCCATGCATTAAGAATGGTATGGAAGGATGATGAGCAAGAGGCGCATCGAAGTCAGGGTGATTACATGAAGAAAGAGCGGCACCAGTGCTTTAAATCTCGCCAACATTGTAGATACTAAAATGAAATTTATAGTCGGGAGGAATTTTTTATTTAACCCTCCTCTGGTGCGTTATTATAACCGCATCGATGCATCAAATATCAAAGAACACCATTTCTTGTTAATTAAAAACCTATAGTATTGTTTTTTTTAGATGCCCTAGGATGTTCTAATACATGTACAACACCAGTGCTTTGTTAGACTATAGCACCACATTTTTTTAAAAACTCAAATTCACCTAGCATTGCTCTTTAGAAGATGAACTAGGGCATTTTAATCCATTAATAACAATGGTGCTTCTTCATTGGAATACAACACTGCATTTTAAAAAAAAATAAAAGTATATAGGTCCTCCTTCTAAGTATGCACCAAGGTGTTTTACTACAAGAAGGGAACGACTCACAATTCTTAAAAATGAACCTTTCTCCGGTGTTATCGATTATTTAAGCATCAGTCCATTTTGTTATTTAGCGCATCACGCTTTTTCATATTATAAAAATAAATATTCCATAGTGCACAATCTTCTATTCAACACTAGTTCTTATATGGATAATAAAGCATTGGTGCATTTATATATTGTAGATGCACCATAACAAAAAAACATTCACTAAAACATATGACTTCCCACCTCTGCTACTGAACTCCACTACAAACAAACTTTTGGGCTATTTTTATAGGGGCTTCCACCAAAACCTCTTCTAGAAGGTAATTTCCTTGTAGTGGAGGAACTTCCTTTGTATTGATATTTTCCCAGTTGCATAAAACTGTGTGTTTTCATACTAGTTGGGGGTTACCATTTTGTAACAATATATGTCATGTAGATGGTAAGTGGCAATATCATTCCTACTTTCACTACTAAGGATCAAATTATTGATATCCATGTGTAACAAGATCCATTCGATAGCCTCTACGTAAGGCATCAATGGGAATCTGCATGCAACTCTATGTATCCTACACCTATTTATATTTATGTACACTTCCTTCTCTTCTAAGTTCTCTGGAAATTTCTTTTGTGTGAAAGCATCTTTTATGTCCTTCCATATGCCCTTCAAAAATTGATCAATGAAGCACTATGTGTCTAAAAGAATAGGGACATTTGGCTTAGTAATTTCCATTGCCTCCTCAATACTACCTTAAATTTATTTTGGTGTAGCTCGACGAGTGGTAGGAGGAATTTTCTTGGAAGATGATGAGAGAGTGATGTATTTTGTATCTATACCACCTTCAAGTGGAAATTAACTCACAGTGAATAACAATTAGTTTGAATAAATTCCCTAACTATGAGATGCAAACTATTAAAAAAATAATTATTAAGGGAAGAAATGGGAAAGTTGGAGGCACAAAACTATCAAAAGTGGGATAGGGTGGCTTTACTGGACACTAGGAGTATGCACTATGCCAAGTAAAAGAGGGCACATGTCAGGAGAACAATGAGCATACAAGGCCCAACTAAGGCTTAAGGTTGTACTATGCACTCTTGGAGAGAGAGAGAAAGACTACTTGTGTGTAGGGGATACTTACAACGAACAAGGAGAGTCATATTGTTGGTTGGGAGTGTGTAGTCTTCCAGTGAGAGCCAGTGAGGGTTCAAGGTATAATGATAGTGGAAAAGGATTCCAAAATGTTTCTTAAAAGTTTGTTGTGCACTCTTGAAGGGACTATTATCTTTTAGGTCGCAGTTTTGGTGGATAGAGGATCTATGTTTTGAGGAAGTGCTCTCTGGCTGAAAAAAGATGATAAATGTTAATTGAAGGTTAGCATCAAGTCAAGAAAAAGTTAACAATTTAATATAAGGGCTACGAGTGTTTATAGGTTCTATCATAATTATGACTGGAAGGTGACAGGTCATAGAATGTGAAAAGCCACTAGAAATTCCACTTGTGACAACAAGACAACACTTGTAGGAGGAAGTGTGAATGAAAATGACACTTTGTATCTAAAAACAAATTAAAAATACACTAAGGGAAAAAAAGAAAAATCCACTAAAAATGAAAAAAAGAAAACAAAAGGTACATTTTTCAAAACTTACCAAAAATCCATCCACTTGAGACTAAGATTGAAGAAAAATTCCTTGTCGTGTGAAAATGCACTCAAGAAAGAGCGAACATTGAATGTGAGAATGAATGATGAGATGGGAAACTTATAAAAGAATTTACATGAAAAGAAAATTAATGCATGATCACCACCTTTTAAAAAATGAATGAGTTATTTAATTAAGAGGAGAGGGACCCTATTTTCTAGGAGTGCAATCATCATGCAAAGAAGGAAGGGTGTATGCATGAGAAACAAGAGGGCACGCCTTCTGTGGTAAAGGAGTTCACTAGAGTTGAGGACAAAGAAGATGAATTCATGGTCAACAAGGAGAGTTATCTCCTTATAGGAAAGAATGGCGCTTGACTAGGAGAAGGAAGTGAACTCCTCTGAGAGTTTGAAATGTGCTTTGGCTTAAAAAGGGTGTAGTATCCTCCAACAATGCTTGTGTGAATACTAATTTTAGAAAGTCCACTTTTTATAGGAGAAAACATTGCACTTTCATTCTTGTGTGTGATATAAATGTCAAGTGAAGAAACATAATCACAAAGCCATAGAAATTTAGTTATTTTCATATATTTAGAAAGATGGAAAAAACACTTCCAAAGATAAGAAGATGACACTTAGAAAAATTTACCTAGGAGGAAAAGCGACACTTAGGAATGTTGCAAGGATAGTCGGCACTTAGGAAAACATGAACAAGTAACAAGACGACACATCATAGCTTGAAATGACAGTTCATGTAGGCTCTAAAGTTGGTTAAGGCATCAATAACACTATTGTTGCAATATTGATCAATGTCTGAAATGATCTCAACCTCACATATTAGTCACAACTATACCAATTATGTTGCTTACAAGTTTTCAATGAAATTTTCGTAAAGGCAATTGCACTAGGTATCCAATTTACAATTCTAACATTATCATAACAATTTTAAAGTTAAGTTTCATCCTTTACTATTTTCAAATATTTACATGACCAAGCTCATGAACCCAAGGATATCATATGCACAATAACAATAGTAGCTAAATAGCAAGAGATGATTCTTGCACACTTGCCTGATGGATATTCTAAGTGACATGGAATCCGTTAGGTAACCCCATTTTATTACCCAAAACACAAGAAGTACCATACCATTCACCTAGTCATAATATTTTAAAAATGAAACTAATTATCGTCTCAGTATCATAGTTGCCAACAAATAACCTTTCAAATGAAATGTCATCATTAAACCCTTTTTTTTATTTTCTCATTATTGACACATTAATAATATATATATGTATGTGTGTGTGTGTGTGTGTGTGTGTGTGTGTGTGCGTGTGTGTGTGTATCATCCAAGCACCATTTATGTTATGGGAAACTCCTTTCTTATGCCATTTTCACAAATGTAACAATGTTGTCTAGCTAGTTCCTGTTGATCCAATTAAGCCCCCTTGACCGATATTTTATCCTCATCTTCCCTCTAATGCAGGTTTTCTAGGAATATTTCGAAGCTTATTAGAAATATCAGCACATGAATAACCTAATCAATTTCATTAAACACTGGAACACATTTCCTTATAATTCTTAGGAAGTTTATGACACAATTTTCTTTTTTGTAACAATTATGAGGTCCCTTTCCCTTGAATTCATGTGCGTATTAGATTTATATACAAAAAAAATTCAGTAGTAAATTAATCCATGCATGATCCCTAACATCTTGATAACAAATGAAATTTTCTTGAGTTATTGCATTAAACAAGTCACCTCATATTGGACATTTGTAACAGTGATAGCTTGTGTATTTACTTCAACATTAGCACTTAACATACTATCACATGCATAACATTTTATTCAAAGTCTCTCCCAAAGTATATAGAAACCTTAAGGTTCAAAAATATTTCTAAATTGTTCAAGTAGCTTTTTTGTATTTTAGAGTGCTCTTTAGAATTCTCCCTCATCTCTCTTTTGCATTACTAGTCATTGGTTCATGCATCTCAATTTTACATGAGCTATTCTTCTTTTTTGATTATTTATGGAACCCATGGATCATGTTCTCTTCTTTTTATTCTCTTGACCTGTGAGAAATTCTAGAATAACAGATATGTGAACAAATACAACCCAGAACACAGAATAAAATGAGAAAAAACAAATTTTATTATTCAGAGGTAGATGCAATTTTCACTTACCTCTTCGACGAGGTAACCTACAGCAGAGCAAAGCTCAATTATGAATAAGACTCAATGATCTTTCCCTTCTAACTCTTACTATTTATAGATAAGTGACCTCCAACAACCTAATGTTTATTGGTCCGTTGCATATAATGGGTTAACTGCTTTATTTATTAATTATGGCACGTATGTAACTAATTGTGGTCCCTTTCTTAAATGTGGGTCAACCACATACAATTATTAATATGGGATTTATTGACTCTTTAACTAACTATGAATATGGCTCAGTCCCATTAGGTTTATTACATAAATAAATGGGTTAGTGTTGGGCCCTAACATGCCCTCCCCCATCAAAATCAGCCTTGTTCTCAAGGCCGAAGTTGCAAAAAGAACTAAAGGATAGTGGTTGGTTCTCAGGTCACATATTCTGGAGAGGTGTATTTCTACTTGATGAGGACTTCCTCAATCGCGAGGCCAAGCAGATGTCTTTCACGAGCATCGAGGACCTATCCTAGTTGGAGTCAGAGTGAACCTTCCTAATCCAATTCGGGTAGACGTGTTTGAATTCTACAATTTTTCCCCACCACTTTCTTGAGGCATGATACATAGAAGAATGGATGGATTTTTGAAGCTGGTGGCAAGGCCATCTTGTAGGCTACTTCTCCAATGCGCAGGTGTATTTGATAAGGTCCATATAATTTTGGAGCTAGTTTCTGGTAACCCTTTTCTTTGAGTGATGTTTTATTATATGGTTGCAGTCGCGGGAATACCTAATCCCCTTCTTGAAATGTGTGCTTTGAACTATGTTGGTCTTCCTATTGCTTCATTCGATTCTAAGCTTGATGGAGATTATCTTTTAGATGAGCTAGCATGGTGACATAGTTCTATAGGAGTTAATAAACTGCTTGCACCTTAGAACATCCAGGGATATAAGAAATAGGTGAAGGTGGGAGTTGGACATACACTCCTTCATATGGAGTCATCTTGGTGGCATCATGATAGTTAGTATTATACCACCATTTAGCTAAACGTAGCCAGTGTACACATTGATGTTTCTTTTCTGAAGTGAAGCACCTTCGATATGTCTCCAAACATTTCTTGACTACTTCTATTTGACCATCGGTTTGGGGATGATAGGTACTACTTAGTTGGAGTTGGGTGTCTTGTAGCTTGAAAATTTCTTGCCAAAATTTGCTGGTGGAAGTTGGGTCACAATTAGACACAATTGAAGTTGGCATGCCAAGCAGTTTGAAGAGCTAGTCCATGAAAGCTTGAGCCACCAAAGTGGGGGTAAATGGGTGGGCTAGAGCACAAAAATGAGCATATTTAGAAAATTTGTCAATAGCTACCATGATGACAGATTCGTTGCCTGAATTTGGAAGACCAACAATGTCATGGATATAACTACTCGACCCTTATAATGAAGAATATTAGCCTTCTAAGAGTATATGAATGAGGAATTAGGATCTTCTCTCAAGTTATTACTAAGTTGGGAGAGAGAGGGGTGTCAAAACCATTCCTTGTGAGCTTCCTCAATCCAATCTGGTTTTGGAAGAGAGATTAATAGCAACGTTCTTTCATCCTCAAATTGGAATCATAAAGTATCAGATATGACATTGTCATGCTCTTTCTTGTAAATTATCTCATAATCATATCCCAAACTTTTTTCTGGCCATTTATTTTGTTGTGGCAAGAATAAACGTTGCCCCAAAAAATATTTGAGGCTTTGATGGTCTACACAGATTTAGAAATGTTGCCACAATAAGTATGGTCTCCACATATCTACTTGATCCAGGTGGATGTTGGTGGCCACCCACCTATCCCATTTGGACCCCCGCAACTGTCTCTTTCAGTTTTTCAGTTTCCGTAATTGTAGCACAATTTACTATTTTTAGCAGTTTTTTCG
>APFE030269636.1:114290-141530 GCA_000404065.3 Pinus taeda | reverse complement strand
GCACATCTCTTCTCAGAGATAAGCTACCATCGCCCTAGCTGGTTTATTTCCAATTCTGGTTGTAAGCATATTTCGGTATTTTCCATTAATGAAATGAAGCATTATTTCCACTGCATCTTTGTGTATATGGTTATCCCTGTATTTTATTGCATTCCTGTTTAAATCCGGATCACTACTGCATGTAATATGGCCATCATCTCCTTCTCATAGGCAGATTGACCCAGATGTTTCCCACTCAGTTGTTTGCTAGTGAAAGCGAAGGGTCAATCTTCATGAATTAATACAACACCAATACTAGTACCAGAAGCATCACATTCAATTACAAAAGATTTGGTGAAGTTCGATAGTGCCAATATTGATGTGGAACACATGGCCTGCTTGAGAGCCACAAACATATGTTATACTGCATCAGTATAGGGAAATGACTTTTTGTTGACAAGGTTAGTGAGGGGTCTAACAATGCAACCATAATTGTAGACAAATTTGTGATGGTAGCTAGTGAGACCAAGAATCCCCTCAAACTCTTCAAGGTTTTTGGTTGGGGCCAATCTTGTATTAGTTGTATCTTTTCGAGATCAACCCTAATACCTTGACAACCCATAATGTGTCCCAAATACTCGACTTCTTCAATTAAAAAAGAGAACTTGGACAATTTGACAAATAATTTGTCACTCCAGAGTAGTTGTAAGATCAGGTCTACATGTTGAAGATGTCTTTCCCGGGTTAGGCTATATATGAGAATGTCATCAAAGAAGACAAGGACAAAATTTTGGAGATATAGTTTTAGCAGGTGATTCATGAGGCTTTGAAAAGTATATGGATAATTATAGGGACCAAATCACATGACCAAGAATTCATAATGCCCTTCATGAGTTTAGAAAGCAATCTTGGGAATGTCTACTTCTTTCAGGAGTATTTTATGATAGCCAGAGCAAAGATCTATCTTGGTAAAGAATTGACCCCCATGAAGTTCATCAAGAAGATCATCAACAACCAAAATATAGAATTTTTCTTTGACAATGAGCTTGTTGAGGTCCCGAAATTCCAGACACATGTGTCATTCTCCATCTTTATTTAGCACCATGATCATTGGTGATGAATAAGGACTTATGCTAGGATGAATAACACCGGCTTCAAGGAGTTCATGATATTTTTTTCAATTTGAATAATTTGGGTGAAAGGATATCGATATGGGTGCACATTAGGTGGCTTGCCCCTTGGGACCAAAGGGATGCTATGCTCATGTTCACCTCTAGAGGGTGGAAGCTCTTTAGCTTTGTCAAATACCTCTTGGTGGTGGTGTAAGATCTGCTACATCTCAGGATGAATTTGGAGAGTAGTGGATTCAATGGCTTGGATGGCATTAAACTGGGTGATGACTCCATGATGTCCCTTTTTCAACAACTTTTCCATTCTATGCGGGTTGATGATAGTAGGAGCACCTGCCTGGAGTCCACGTAGTGTATGAATGTGCTCATTCTACTTAAAGCTCATATATAACTCCTGTAATTCCATTGTGATTGGGCCTAGTGTGCGAAGCCATTCAACACCCAGGACAATGTCATAACCACCCATATTAATCATAAACATGTGGATCTTTAGGTGGTAGTCTCCCATCTGAAGTTTAATGTTTTCGAAGCGGCTTTCACATTTCATTACCCCCTCATCAGTGATAAGGAATTTGAAATTAGAGATTGCCCGTACAAAAAATGAACAACTTCAATGGCTTGCTTATGGATAAAGGTATGAGTGCTACCACTATCAATCAATACCACTATGGGGTGATGTTTAAGAAAGACTTTGATCTTGAGAGTTTGGGGTGCAGAAATGCCCACCAAATCATGTAGCAAGATAAATGGTTCATTTGGCATAGCTGTGAGATCATTGTCATGTTGGGTTTCCTCAACTTTTTCCTCTAGCCCCCAAAGGGGTGGGGCTTCCTCAGATGAGTTGCTATCAGTAACATCAATTTGAAATAATTTTGGTTCCTTTCATTTATGCCCTGGGGAGTATATGTCATCACAGTAGTAGCACAATCCTTGTTTTCTTCACTCAAACATTTATGCTAGAGACACATTTTGAACCTCAAGTGTTTGGGTAGGGAACTGAGCCTGGTTGGGATGCCCCTTGGCTACGAAATTTGAATGATTAGATAGGGAAGCTAAGGCAAGTTCCAGCTCGACAACCTATTTTCAAGTGTTCATCCACTAGGTTGGTGGTGCATCTAGACATGTGCTTGGATGGCTTCTTTGAGACCACTGATGAAACACTATGAGTAGAATTCATCTCCTAGACCTTTTGTTCTAATGGCCAATGTCTCAAAGGATACAATGTAGTCTTTTACTACTCCTATTTGTTGGAGCTTAGTGAGATGGCCCAAAAAATTAGATTCTCTTTCAAAGCGGTCACAAAGGGATTTTTAGAACATGTGCCAAGTTATATTCCCGGGATAAAATTTCATATGCCATTGCCACCATTACTATCTCTCTTAGTCCAAGTGAAATATTGTTCCATTTGTGCTACCCATACTGCCGAATTAGAGCCATCAAATTTATACATGTCAAGCTTGGGTGGCCAAAGGTGGGAATGTTGGTGATTTCCATGTAAGTGAGTATGATGGCTAGATTCTTCTTCGAGGTGTTCAACAATACTATGCTCTTCCTGATGAGACCCTGACATCCTATTGGTGAATAGTGCAAGAAATTTTTCAATATTGTATATTTTGGCCTTAAAATCATCCAACTTGTTTCAAGGCGCTTGATCTTCTCATTGGCCATGACTTGAGCTATGGTTTCTATAGGTTTTAACATTGTACAAAATTACCTGCATATGAATTATAAAACAGAAAATAAACAAAGGTGTGAGCATAACACATAAATCACACTACCAGCTTGACTTTTCATTATGTTCCTTTAAATGTTACAATACATATATATACATGTCGAAGCATCCAATACCATGGACCAAAAACCATCTCTCCTAAAACCATGTGCGAAAAACCACGCACAAAACCATAGGTAGGTCCGCCCACATAATATAGGGTCCAAAAAAGAATTCTCCTAGGGTGCTGCCCCGGACCTCGTAGAGGGGGGCTACCTGCCCCCCCCTCAAACCCATGTGACCCCCCCGCTGCGCAACGAAGGGAGGGCTCCACCCCCCCTCTAATCCCATGGTTAACTAGGGGACCTAGTCATAGAAAGAATATAACACAACCCAACATTCTCCCACTTGTTGTTTTCTTTCCACAAGGGACCACAGGAGAGCTTAGTCATTTATCCGGCCTTGTAATGCCCATTGTTTCTCGACACCAAGAGAAATTCTCAAAGCTCAAAAATTTTGTCAATGCATCTGTAGTGTTCTTCAAAGTGTCTACCTTTACCAGTAACACCTCTTTGTCTTCTATCATATCCCTCACAAAGTGATACTAAACATCAATGTGATTTGTCTTTGAATGATAAGCAGGGTTCTTTGCCAAGAAAATTGCACTTTGGTTGTCATAGTCTATTCTTATAGCTCCCTGTACTAACCCCATACTTGAACACAACCTCTGCAACCAAACTACTTCCTTGCTTGCATGAGTGGCTGCCATTTATTCTACCTCTGTAGTTGATTGTGCTACTACAGATTGTTTCTTACTCATCCAACTGACTGCACCTTCGAATAGGTTAAACACATACCCACTTGTAGATCTTCTCTGATCCATATCTCCAGCCCAGACTGCATCAATAAAGCCACGGATATCCAAAAATTTGTCTAATCTTGGTCTTTCTTCATAGCACAAACCACAATCACTAGTGGCACACAAATACCTAAAAACCCGCTTCACTGTTGTCTAATGCTCCTCCTCGGTTTTGACATAAACCTACTCAATACTTCCACTACATGTGGAATGTCTAGTCTAGTACAAACATCGCATACATCAGGCTACCGACTGCACTTGCATATGGAACATGGGACATGTCCTCTTCCTCTTCTTGTGCCTTGGGACACTGTTTACCAGATAACTTTACACCTACACAAATAGGAACCTTCACCGGTTTACTATCCTGCATATTAAACCTCCGCAGTATTGTCTTGACATATTTCCTTTAGTTTAACCAGATCTTCCTCTTTGCTTGATATCTTTTAATTTCCATGACAAAAATATAGTTTGCAGCACCAAGATATTTCATGTCGAATTTGGAAGACAATTGGGTCTTCAAATACTGGGTAATTTCTTTCTCATTTCCAAGCAACAACATATCATCCACATACAAGACCAGATAAATAACACGGTCACCAATTGATTTAAAATACACACAATGATCTGCTTTGCTTCTAGTGAAGCCAAGTCCCCATATAAATGTATCAAATTTCTGACACCACATCCTTGGTGACTGTTTCAACCCATACAGAGACTTATTTAACTTGCATATCAGTTCTTTCTTATCCTTCACCACAAAGTCTTCAAGTTTCTTCATGTAGATCTCCTCTCCCAGATCCCTGTGAAGAAATTTTTTCTTCAAATCCATTTGTTCTACCTCAAAATCAAAAGTAGCAGCAACAGATAAAAGTAATCTAATAAAAGCTAACTTGGCAACATGAGAAAAAATATCACGAAAATCAATTCCCGAAACTTGGGAATAACCTTTTGCTACCAAACAAGCTTTGTATTTCTCCACCTTTCCTTCTGCATTCGTCTTCTTATTGAACACCCATTTTTTGCCCATGGATTTACTTCCAGCTGGAAACTCCACCAAATCCCATGCCTTGTTTTTGTGCAAAGATGCCATTTCATCAACCATGGCCTCTTTCCAGAGTTTTCCATCCTCTAAATCTACTGCTTCCTTCATAGTTCTGGGATCATCATTGGTAATAGATAAATAAAAATTTGAATAGAATGCAGATGGATTATACCTTTCTGGCTGCCTTCTTTCTCGAACTCATCTTCTCACAACCAGATTTTGTGGCTCTTCATCTCAGATTCCTCTTCTATTGTAGAGTCTGATTCTTCCTCCTTTAGCTCAAACTCTATTTTCTCAAGTTCCTTTGATGGCACTTCATGTTTAATAACATCTTTCACTTCTCTGAACATGAAATCTCGGCTACACACAACCTTCCTTGTTACTGGGTTCCAAATCTTATAACCCTTTAAACCATCCTTATACCCAATAAAGATGCACTTTTTAGATTTACTATCCAACTTTTTTCTTTTCTCCTTTGGAACATGTACATATGCATCACATCCAAATACCCTCAGATGTGAAAGAGAGGGTTTCTTACCAATCCATACCTCTTGGGGAGTATTATCCTCCAACGCTAATGAAGGTGATTTGTTGACCAAGTAACATGCAGTATCCACTGCCTATACCCATAATTCCTGTCCTAACCTAGCACCATTGAGCATGCTTCTTGCCCTTTCCATCAACGTCTTGTTCATTCTTTCTGCAACTCCATTTTTCTCAGGTGTATATGGAGTATTCTTCTGTCGTGCTATACCACACTTCTTACAAAAATTATTCAAATTCCTTCTTGCAAATCTCTCCACCGTTATTTGTCCTCAGAACCTTTATGTTCTTCTTTGACTGGTTATCCATTAGAGCTTTAAATTCTTTAAACCTGTCAAAGACTTCAGATTTCTTCATGAGGAAATATATCCATGTATTCCTTGAGAAGTCATCTATAAATGATACATATTACAAAGACTTACCAAGTGATGGAACCTTCACAGGTATAAACACATCACTGTGCACAAGCTCTAATATCTGTTTCGCCCTCTTACCACCAGAGGGGAAACTCACCCAATTCTACTTCCCATATACACATTTTTCATAGAAATCAAAATCAAAAGAGATATTAGTAATACCTTCTACCATACCTTTATGATGAAGTATTCGAAGGCCCTTCTCTCCAATATGTCCAAGCCTTTGATGCCATAGTATGGTATTTTCTACAAAGACCACTAGATTTTCTACTCCACTTTTAGGAACCACAAAACTGTTGCATCCATCAATAACAGTGCTACCTTACAGCTTGTACAGAGTTCCAATCCAAACTCGTCGCATCAATACCAGTGCTCCCCGAACCATCTTGCAGGTATCTTTCTCAAACATTGTTTTTACACCTGCATCATCCAATTGATTATAGAAATCATACTTTCGGCTAATGTAGGAATATGAAAAACACCTGGAAGTGTTCTAATCCTTCTGCCTTGCAAATTCAACTTCACTTTTCTATGACCAATGATTCTAGCCTTCCTATCATCCCCCAAGAATACATCACCACCATCATATTTCTCATACTCACTGAACCACTCTCTATGGGGAGTGAAGTGAAAGGATGCACCTGAGTCAATCAACCATGCCTCATTATCTACATGTGTACTTGAAGAAGCCAAGTACACATCCCCACCTTAATCTAAGGTGGTTTTGGCCTCTGCAGAAGGAGCATCATCAGATACCTTTCCTTTGTCAGGATCTTTAGATTTACAAACCATTTTGCACTGCCCTTCCTTTTCACATTTCCAGCACACCACCTTTATAGGTTTTCTTTGAAATTTAGATCTCCCTTTATATTTGGATCTCCCACTCAATGACTTATTTTTTGGGACCATCCTCGTATAGACAAGGCATAACCATTCTCTCTCTCCATATTTTTCTATCTCATCTCATCCGTCAGCAACGATGAGACTATTTCATCAAACTATAAGGCAGTTGCATTGATACCTATTGCAATAACCAAACTATCCCATGAATGTGGTAGAGAACACAACAAACTGATGCACTTATACTCATTTGAAATTTTAATATCAACAAATAATAACTAACTTACCACAGTATTAAATGCATTCAGATGCTATGTCACTGAGTCTCCATCTTCAATCCTCAGGTTATACATCTTTTTCCATAGGAAAATTTTATTTACCGGAGACTTAGATTGGTACAAAGTCCCTAAATTTCCCCACAAAGCCTTTGCCATAGCTTCCCCCTGATACATTCAACAATACTGAATCTAAGACACACAATCATATTGTTCTCTCTACCTTCTGATCCAACTTCTTTAATTCTTCATTGGACACTCTCGTTGGTTTAGTACCCATATCTACCATGATCCAGTGATCTTTATCCACCAATAAATCCTCCATCTTGAGTTTCCACAACTCAAAAATATGACTATTAAATTTCTTGATCTCTATCTTTCCACTACTTTCCATCTTCTTTCACCACTAGAATCGATCCCTCAGATCTCACACTAAACAGGGTCTACCACAAGCCTGAGAGAAACCCTTCAGGAACAAAGGTGTCCCCTTGAAGCCAAGACAACTTTAATACCAAATGTAGGTTTTAATCCCATACAGAAATTACCTGCATACGAATTCTAAAACAGAAAATAAACAAAGGCGAGAGCATAACACATAAAGCACATATACACAAAGATTTTTCCCTGGATCCCAAAACCAGGACTACTAGCTTGATTTTTCATTATGTTACTTTCAATGTTACAATACATATATACACATGTGAAGCATCCAATACCATGGACCGAAAACTATCGCGCCCAAAACCATGTGCGAAAAACCATGGAAAAAACCACAGGTAGGTCCACCCACCTTATATAGGGTCCAAAAACAAATAGCCCAGGGCATTGCCCCAGATCTCGTAGAGGGCGGCTACTTACCCCCCTCAAACCCCTTTAATAGGGGGTTGCCCCCCCCTCCCTCATGACCCCTTGCTGCGCAATCGACGCAACAAAGGGGGGGATTCGCCCCCCTCTAAACCCCCGGTTAACTAGGGGAGTTAGTCATGGAAAGAATATAACACAACCCAACAGTTTCTACCATACATGGCTCTCGATCACTTGAAGTCACTCCAAAAAAAATTGGGACCGCTCAAAAATTGAGGCTCACGAGGGAATGGTACCATTGTGATAAGCTCATCATCCTGAACCTGATGGGCTAAGTCTCTTGTAAGCATCTTGAGAAGGACTCAGACTCCAGAAAGGAGTCTTACTCCCTGTGGATCAATACTTCAGTGGTCTAATTCCATAAAACTTGATCTTGCCTAATTTCCTACAAAAATCTAGCCCAGACTATAGCAACAACAAGCCTCATTGTACAAATATTCAGATTTGTGTGCAAAACCCCAACTGTTGAATGTGAGTTTCACTGCGGCAGCAAAACCCCAACAGTTGGATCTGATTGGTGTGGTGGCGATAGAACTCCAACTGCTATATCTAAATTGTACTGCACCGGTATAACCCCAACTGTTGGATCTGGTATAGAAGATAAGATAATGGGTGATCTTCAGAGAGTAGAGGGAACTATGGTCATAAAGGAGTGTGAGGTGCTAGAGATCGCAATATACATAAGTGTCCAACAATAGTAGTTGACCCAATCTTTTAGGGCACTAACTAAGGAGGATCAACCATGCCCTTAGTCATACTACCCTACTACCCTATCATACACGCGAGTAATATCCTGGAGTGTTCTTCTCAGTGTACTGTATCAGAAAGACAACTGATGAATTATCTAAGGTGAGGTTCCAAGTGATCCTAGGGTGCTTCTAAAATGCCCAAAGGGTACATGGAGTGCAATCCATGTGAATTTTTGTCTAATGTGCTACTACTCGAAGGGGTACCAACTGGGGTTACAAGGGAGTCCAACAAGCATGACCACCTCTTGTATTTCTTGCATACATGCCTCCCCAAATCCACAAGTTTATGCACTCAACGACAAATCTCGTGAATTAAAGACGCCAGAACACATCTCTAGCCTAAAAAAAATTCTACAAAAGTTAGAGGTACAATCGGCCCTCAAAAGTTCTTTGATGCCACTTGTTATGCTCTTGACCTGCGAGAAATTCCAGAATACCAGATATACGAAGAAATACAACCCATAACATAGATTAAAATGAGAAAAAATAGCAAGTATTTTATTATTCATAGATAGTTGCAATGTTTACTTGCCTCTTTGAGGGGGAAACCTCCAACAGAGCATAGATTGATTACAAATATGACTCGATGATATTTCCCTTCTAACTACAACTATTTATAGCTAAATGACCTCCAATAACCTAATGACTAGTGGTCGTTTTCATAACATGGGTTAACCACTTTATTTATTAATTATGATATTTCTGCAACTAATTGTGGCCCCTTTCTTAAATGCGGATCAACCACTTACAATTATTAATACAATCTTTATTGACTCTTTAACTAACTCTAACTATGACTCAGATCCATTGGGTTTATTACATAAATAAAGGGGTTAGGGTTGGACCCTAACACTTCTCCACAACCCCAACATGTCAATAAACTTGTCTTCTTCCCAACCTTATTATGTTTCTCTTTAGTCTTGTCAGTGTGACACACTTTCTTATATCCATAGGTTGGTCCATGTTGCAACAACCCTTGCATGTAGGACATGTTTTGTAGAAACATTGTTTTTAGTTTTACCTGTTCTTCTTATTTTCTAATGAGACTTTCATTCTCTACTTTTCAACCCATTAAACCATCTCTCAAACTCTTGAGGTTTTTTACTCCATTCGGGGAAATTTCCTCTTCTTATCCATGATTTTTTTGGTATGTACCATGCTACACCACACTACTACCCATTCCTCTATTTCTTTTTACAATTTATATTTTGTTATGTTTTATCACACACAGGCGATTATTACTTATATTAAGGATAATCATATACACTTGTTACCTTGTCATGTTAGCACTAAGCATGCTGATATGAAGTATGTTAAGTTCATGTTATTAAAAATTTACCCATGTCAGTACATAAATAAGAAGTCATTTAAGAATTATAATAAGGGTAATGACAATATTAGTTGTGAATCTAAAGAAAATTAACATATGCATTGATTAAACTATCATGTTAAATTTTCGTGTGAGCCTCTTGATGCTTAGTGTTGAACCTATGCTCTAATACCACTCTATAACACTCCCTGCCACCCCCTATACTATATCAAGCTACAAGAGGTGTTACCGGTTCATTTGATGTGACCTTTAATGTATGTTATGAAGACAAAGTTACAAAATCCTCCTTTCCAATTTTTGCAAAATTAGAAACAAACATGACCATCACGTTCAACTCATCAAAAGATTTACAAAAATATAAAATTGATCTCTATCTAACTCCCATACTGAAAGTTATGCATTTATGGAGTTTGGCCAATCATATAGGGCCAAATCAGTATTTAGTTACCATGTGGCACTAAGCTATCCCATGTGGCGTTACCACATCAACATAGAATGGGTCCACTTGACTAGGTAATTCCATGTGACATCCATGTGTGGATCCACATGGAACTGTTATGATAACAAGAATGGGTCCATGTCACCATTTCATTCCAGCATAGATTATGTGTTTCACCGAATAGGTCCTCGTGGCACTGCCAAGTCAACTAAGGTGTGGAGCCCCACCATGTCTTCCCACTTTGTTGTTTTGCCATACTTTCCTATTATGTCTAGTGAGTGGTCCATCTAGGTTAATGTTAGTTTGATGTCTCTTACCACTCCTAGACCTCCGAATATATGGATCCAACTCATGAGTAAGGACTATCTGACATTGTAGTCACTTTGGCATCCATAGGGATGTGCACTCTTTTCCACCCATGGATCCTTGGATCCGCTCCTAGTTGAATGTGATATGGTCCCCAACCACATCCATGCCTTCCCATAGTCATGCATATCTTAATACCCTTCACTTCAGGATCTCAGATGCAAGAACCTCAGTAAGGGTAAATATAGCCTTGCAATGATATGACCTCCACACAGGAGGGTTGAACCTTGGCACGGCTAGAACCTAGATACGTAGATCCACTTTGGTATGAAAATGGGAGATCCATTCCCATGGTGATTTGGCATCCATATAGGAGTGCCAATCCTTGGCACTGTCAGATGCCTGAATCGCCATATTTCTACAACAACTTTGAAGAATAAGGGAAAATGAGGGTACTCTGGCAAAATTTGTAAAGGCAAAGGTCATTACATGAAAACCAAATTTATGAAGGTGAAGGCCAATTTATAAACACATATTCTTAACCTCATTGATCCCTTTATAAATATGATAAAGGGGCACCAACAAGGCTTAAAATTACTCCAGATTTAGAATAAGAGAAATGCATGGCTCTTGAGGCTAAATCATCCAACTTCAACACTATATAAGATGAAATATGGAACTTATTCCAAGGTAGTCCAATACAATTTTTTGTTACCATTCATAAGTGTTATAAATCATGTTTTCGAATAGTGAATCTCAGGAAGTCACAATTGATAACAATTCTCTGTTACAACAATATATAAGTGTGCATAAATACATAGGATAATCACATCATTCATAAATTGTGTGTTTGTCAACTCTAACAAGATAGTCATTTAACACACAACATATAAATTAAACCCATCACATGTAATATGACATAAAATCATGGGCTTCAAAGTGAGTTGCTAAATTTATAAGCATATAAGATAGTTGAGAACCTATAAAATAATATGTTAACTAGGTGAAATTTATACAATTATTCACAATCGTGTCAGTTATCCTAGAATTTAAGAAGATGGAAACAATCACACAGTTCAAGCAATTCAATATCACCATAGATATATATTTATTTAAGACAACTTGTTAACCATGAATATGTATTGATTTCTATAAACCTTTCATGAGTAATACAAAATGATGCATTGGAAAAACATTAAAAACTTTATCATAATACATCATCAAATATACATAAACCATTATCCTTATTTTATTGATTTATATTAGATAGCAACTGAAGAAGGGACTTCCATGCTCCACCCAACCATAGGTAGCTACACTGAAATCTTTCTTCTAGGTAAACAACACCAAGACAAATCTGGAGTTTGAAGGGTTGCTTGTAGTGGGAAAATTTAAACCAATGGCTTAGTCAAATAGTTAGGAGGTGAATTCCATTGTCCATGGGGTTCATAAACTACTCTTTGGTAGTAAGCACCAAAGTGACTCACTTACTTTATAAGTTTTCAAAACACGAGGGTTCACCTAAGGTGGGGTAAATCACATAGTTCCAAATATTTAAATCCACTGTGTAGGTAACTAATCAGTCATTTATCAAACATTTAGTGGTTCATCGACAACAACAAGAACTAAGTTATTCATCAACAAAATAGAAATCATCTCTTGTTCAGTTTTACACTGGCCACATGGGATTGGATAAGGAGTTTAGTGGTCTTAAACATAGCCATAGGGATTAAGGACCAAGGTCATAAACTAAATTCCTAAGTTCATCTCTAACTTTCCTAAATCATCCATGTTATTCTTTGTAGCTCCACACTCTCCAAAATAAGTCATGAAGCCATATGTACTCCAAGATAATTAGAGTGCCTATGCACCATAATGTGTGTGTGTGTGTGGGTGTGTGTGTGAGAGAGAGAGAGAGAGAGATACTTCCAACTCATAAACAAAAATTAGTCTAAAGACAAATATTAGAAAACAAAGAGAGTATGAGCTTGCCATATGCAAAAATGGATACTTGAAAAAGCCAACACCTTTCATACGACCAACACTATAGTGAATTGTTTACCAAATAAAGTCCAACCAAAACCAATATGAAGCCTCCAAGAAGAAACTACTAGAGATAACCCCTATTACTCTTTTGAAATGTGTGCATATATATTATTCTCTACACCGATTCATGTGTTAGAGAGAACTTTTCTTATCTTTTCCAAGTTTTCCCAAGGATGTATCTTTCCTTTTCAATGCATTTTCTCATAGGGAACCACTCGAATCATACTCTATTTTTTAATATCACCATTCCTAGATGTCTCCTCGGTTTTCAAGGGGAAAAGGTAATGATAAGCGCTTGTCCTTCCATCACCTCATTCAAATATCTTAAATGACTTTCAGTCATGAGGAAAACCAAATTCACCCTAAATCATATCACAATGAAATCTATCAGGTAATGGCTTCCCAAGTTTGTAAGCAACTTTAACGTTAAATTTGGCTAACAAGCAACTTCCCTCACACAAAGGATGCATAAGGTTGTCCCTTCTTAATTTTTTTTAATTAATTTTAGATAATAAATCTAAATTCTTAATCACCAATCAACTAGTCATGGTTTTCCCCCATGTTGATATTTTCGTCACAATTAACATCGCAAAAGCTAGGGCTAGAATAGGGGATGTTACAATAATCATTTCACTCAACCACTCTAGATAACCTCAATTGACTATTTATTGTAATTATAAACACTAAACACTTTAAAGTAAATTAGAAATAAGTATTCAATGTTTTAAATTATATTCTTTTACTCAAACTAGGATATTTCGTGAATATATAAAAGATGTAGTCAAAGCACATATGGAGTATAGAGGAAGGATCTTCATTAACAAAACTGCATTGATATAAGTACCCATCAAAAGAAATATTGCATGAGTGTAGATACCCTTCCAAAAAACAAAAGGAAAAAATTTTCTAAATGCCATACAAGTCCCAAGCTACCAAAACATATAGTAGAGGCTTTAAACATAATTAATAACAAGTTCATAGATAAAAATATTGTGTTAAACAAAGGCATGTTACTTTAAATCGGAAGGAAGCGGAACTAAGAAATCTTGAAGGAATGTACAGGACTATCTATGGAACTAAACTAGGATAATAGAGGGAGGAGGTGCAAATATGTGTTCATGTGATAGAGTTTACTAGCCAGAGGGGTTCATTTCTAAAATCAACAAGCTTAAGAATTGTAGCCTCCAATACATCTACTCTCCTTTTTCAAGTGAATATGGGAAGACAACTAGAATTCATTTCCATCACCTCGCAAACCTATATCACATCCAAGGTCTTGAGCTTCTGGTTAGATCCCTAAATTTTAGTTTGTAATTTTGACAAAAGTTCACCATGCTACTCGAGTATCAAATGAGTGTTCCTAACTTGTTATAAACCATAGCTTTGAACAACTAGGCTTACCAAGACAAAGCTAAAAACAAAAGAGAAAACACCACGAGATGTTAAGTGTGAACTAGAGCTAACATTGTATCTTGCACTTCCTTAATTAGGTAAGGAAATGGAGATCCATCAAGCTACCTTAATCTCGGGTTCAGCTTAATATATAATATCTGATAATTCCCACCTATATTACATGTGAAATCACTAGAGTGCTTATTTCTCGTAATGGAGCAAGGGAATGCCACGAGTGTAAAGGGAGTCGATATGTGACATGAGCTGAAAAATTCATTTGAATGTGAAATACCCTTCATCCTCTCGATGCTACCGTCGAGGTTGACACTTGGTGCTTGGTTGATATTATGGGATTGGATGAATGGCACTTTGCTCATTAAAATTAAAGGTATCTTTGTCGCTAAGGAGGATGACCAAGTTTACTTGGGAGTCTCTCGCTTTATTATTAGTCTTTTGTATTTGAAACTAATCTATGTACCATTCCATTGTGATGAGAAAATATCCAATTCTTGAGATGAGGGATTCCATTCAAACATCCTTCCCATTTATATCTTGTTGCAAATGATGAATGATAATCAGTGTGTTCAAAGACAATGAGATGTTGAGGGTGAAGAAAGTGAGATAGGACAACGCCTTGAAAAGGAGAAAAGGTTTATGCTAGATTGTTTGTCATGACCCATACATTTCACGAGAACTTGCTTTTTAGAGTTCCTCTAGGGTGAAATACCCACATCTTCTCTCCCTCCTGACACCTACCTGCCCTTAAATATTTAAAATATTAACCTTTTTCACATTAAGATTTCACATTAAGATTGATGAGAATTGAATTATAGGAATAGATTTAATAATATATCTCAAAATCATTACATCAAAACTCATCATGTCACTTTTACAAATTGAAGCTATATGGAAAGGCTCGAAGACATTCCTCCCAACTGCCCACAATAAATGCAATTGAAAAAAATAAATTATATTTATATAAATAAATATAATGAAAAGGTTGCTTTGAACATTATATCCCTTTATATATGATCAAGTAGCATTAAAGTGGGGATGTCCTTAATGAGGAGGTTTTGTATTGACTTGTAATAAGTTATTTGTAAGGTACAAATAAGTGCATTGTAGAGGGCCTTTGATATTTTTTTGATGATTGCTTAACCTCTACCAAGAATATCTTATTTATCTTGAGTACACAAACCTTGTCAAACATATTTGTGGAGATAAGTTGAATATGTTCCCAAAAAATACAAATATTGAAGATAGAATTACTTTACTTAGTAAAGTTGTGTTTCTTGAGTTAATGACCCTTTTGTATAAGTATTAAATAATTTCCATTAAATCCTTATTAATATTAAATAAATTAATGCAATTTTTTTAATACGCTTGAATCTATTGGGTGAAATACACCCAACCTTAGTATCCAAAAGAAAAAATACTTTCACCATCAATAATATATATATTAAAATAATTTAAAACAATCTTGTTAATATTATATATATATATATATATATATATATATAGATATATTTATATATATAGATAGATATATATAGATATATATATAGACTTGATAATTAACCAATTTATTATTAGTAATTTGAGTTGTCTTTAGTGCAACTTTTTGGAAGTTTTTTCTAGTGGATTTTTCCCATCTAATTTCTTTAAAATCTTGTAGGAATTCATTGAAATCATATGATTTGAATGGTAACCTCTGGATAATAGAAGTGCCCTTGGAGTACAGTAAAAAAAACTAGTTTAAATAACACAGATCAAGATTTCACCACAAAACTCCAAAAAATCACACTAAAAACAACTCAATAATTTATTCTATATCTATATGTTCTAATTGTGAATTAACCATATTTATTATTAAAATAATTAAAATATTTTTAACAAATATCATTTTTTTTATCTTATAAATTTAGGATATTTATACTAAACTATTTATAATTAAGATGATGCATTAATATTTTCACAAATAATATTGTTTTTTTTATGGCAACCTACATTATTTCAAGCTCAACGGATAACGTGAGAACTTGTTACCAGTTAAGTTTATAATAAAGTAATAGTATGAATATTTCCAAAAAAATAAAAAATATTAATATTGAATATCTAAAACATATGAAAAATAGAAAGATGTTAATTATTTATAATAGATTTATATTGTTACAATGAAATTATAATAGGAATTAATTTTATATTGATGTTATATAATTAAAAATGAAATAGTTTAAAAATTGATGTAAATTTTATTAATTGTGATTTTTTTATTGTTTAAAATATATATTTTTATTGTTTAAAATATATTATTTAATTTATAAATGGATTCAAATTTTTAAAAAAAATTGAGATATTTGAATTTAAAAAAAAATTAAATTTATGATTAAAATGTAAAATCGATTATAAAAAGTTGAAACTACCATTCTGTATTATTAGATACCTTTTATAATAAAATATTATTTATATTATTATTAAATAATAATATATATAGAGAGAATATAATAAAAGACTATTATAATTATTTATATAATAATATTAAAAATGGAAAATAAAATTTTTTCCCTCTAGATAACTTTCCATAAATTCTTTGACTTGTTAGAAAAATCACCCACCCCTAAAATCAAAAGCAGGAGTCTAATAATTGGAGGAATTGTCAGGAAAGTTATGGAAATTCTTGTCATATTTAGAGAAAATTTGACAACGAATTTTCTAAATCTAAATTATAGTTGTTAAACTTCAAAAATTTTAGGTGTCCTAGACTTTTTTAATAGTGTTGAATCCATAAATTCAAACACTATTTCTACAAAATCTACTGAAAAAACTTTTACTGGATTCTAACTACTTTTGACCATCCAAGCAATTTCTCCCTCTACAAACCATTAAAATAACCATAATTGAAGCCAGAAACGGCTGAGTTAGCCTGTCGTGTGTTTTTTTTAACGAAAGCCATGGAATGATGAGTCCTTCCCTTTATAAAAATAAATAAAAAAATAAAAACAGAATCATCTCAATAAATAAAATAATGGTTTAAATTCTTACATATATATTGTTTGGCCCACTCTATTTATAAGTAAAAAAAACTGTTTTAATTTCCAACGACTATGGTTTATCAGGTCATCGATGAGATTGCATTGAGACTGTTGTGAGACACGTGTCAAATATTACCGACTAAGATCTGGTCAACTATAATCTTAGCATGACCATTGGAAATCAAAACTCAGCCTGGCTCTTTAAATATCTCACCTCCAACACATTCCATTCATCGCTCTAATATTCCCAGTCCTCTCTGTTGTCAATGTTGGATCTCTAAAATTTCCATTTCTTACAATAAATTTGAACGATACGCCACTGGATCTACGCGCTCTGTTTCTTAACCGCGCTGCTTATGATCGTTCTCCACATAGATTCTCTGTATTCTGAGAGAGGATAATAAGGGCGAGGGTGGTCAGCCGCAGATTTAAGCATTAATTGTTTATATAAATGGAAGACAAAAAACGTTTCTGCATGGCTAAGGAAACAACGGGATCTCGTTATCAATGGATGGAAAAGGTTCCGGCGCCGCTGGTTTCCGTCAAAAGACAGACATCTGGTAGAAGATTGGAGACTATTGCAGAGGAAACGGCATTTGAGACGGACAGAACATTGACGGAAGTGCTTCGATCTATTATCAAGAATTTGTGGAACGTTTTGGTTACTGATTTCGGACAAATGGTTCGCCCCTAAATCTCTATCTTTTCAGTACTATTTCTTTTGGTTGAATTCTTTTAAAACTACGATGGAGAACGTGAGATTAGATGATAGCATAAGATCCTTTTTCTATCACTTTAAATCAAGTTTTTTAAATAAATAAAAAATGGTCAACCCGGAGCACTCTGTGGAGGGTTTATTTTTAAGTAGTTTTATATAACCCTCAAACCTTCTTTAGGTGACTTTACTAAACATTCCTTCAAAATGTTAAAATAACTAGGAAAATGTTTCCTAAACATATACTCTTGATATGTACCATATTCCATTTTCGTTATAATCTGTAACATATATTCGCCCCATTGATGTGTGGTTTAACCGGTGGTTTAACAGTAAATTTGTTTCCGGAAGCTCAGGAGATAGCTGTTCAAATTTTATTGAGTATAATGTTTTGTTATAGTGTGGCTTAAAGACTAAATTCTCTTTATTTATATATTGACTTGCAAGTTATTAGATATACTCTTGGTGTTATAGTGGCAGCTACTACAATTAATTCTGAGTCTTCCTTAAATTAAGTGGAGCCATTACCAATTCATCACATAGTTGAAAAAAACATAATTACCAATTCATCACATAGTTGAAAAAAACATACATTCACTGGCACAACTTCAAAACCCACAACTTCAAAACCCACCCTATAGAATATAATTTTAGTATTCACCACATATCAATTTGGTGTATGTTTTTAAACCCACCATATAGAATATAATTTTAGTATTCACCACATCAATTTGGTGTATGTTTTTAATGTACGCTTCTGAGATAGTTTTAGGGTTCACCATAGATCGTTCAATGTATGCTGAGATAATGTCCAGACAATGCCGCAGAGAGTTGGGTTCATCGCAGATCAATTTGCTGTGTGGTCCACTGGGTTCACGGCAAATCCTTTTAGCGCATGCTTAATGTATATTACAGAGATAATTTTAAGGTTATGCTTAATGTATATTACAGAGATAATTTTAAGGTTAACCAAAGATACGTTCACTGTATCATTCAATGTAATCCGTATAATGCCAGCAGAGTTTGTTGCATTGCGGATCAGAGATTTAATGCTCACATAATGCCATAGAGAGTTATTGGAAAGGAGTTGTCTATAATGCGACTTTTTGGAGATTCCGGTGACGGAATCTGGCGGAAGAAATGAGGTTAAATCTTGATTTTTAGCAGTTAAAATGGTTTTTTAACTGCATATTTGGATTCAGCGACTTAAAAAACCCCTGGGAGCCATTGATTGTGCAGAAACTAGCTATCAAACATGGGATTCCAATGAATTGCTGACGGATTTTGACCGGAAAAATCCGCCGGAAAAGCTTTCAAAAAGTCGCGTTATAGACTACTGCTATTGGAAATAGGGTCTTCATTGTAACACATAATCAAGTAGTTTAAAATCATTGCCTATTCAATATAAGTCGTCTCAAAGAATCTGATTTTCCAACAGGGTAAAACTCGTAGGGTTGGGCAAAAAAACACGCATACAACTCAGTTTCAATAATATTTCATTCTATATGGAGGTTTCCCATTGCAAACGGTATAGGTTTCAAAGTTGATACAACTCTTAATTTTACGTCACAATGGTATGTTTCATGTTTTAAAGCAATTTTACTTCAATTTTTTTATTAGTCTAATATCAATATCAAGTTTAGTAATCACATCAACATGCTAATAAAAAGCAGATAGAACATAAACATAAATAGTAGAAGACAAGTCAAGACAAGAGGACACAAGATGTGGCACCAGCCGGGGACAAACACAAATGTGGGGAAACCCTTCATCAATTTATTATATTCTTCAATAGTTCAGCAAAGAGATAGTACAAATTACAAATCTGATAATTTATAATAGTAGCAAAAGAGCCCTAACCAAAGAAATCAATGCTGCTAAACATGGTAGAATGCCTCCTCAAGTCTGCCTGTCAAACCCAGACAACTTCGGCCTTCAAGAGCAAGTCTAATTAGTGCAAAACAATCTGAAAAAGTCCACTGAAAATCCGTCAACAAAAGTCAACCCTATGGCCAGCCCTAGTACAGTCAATGCTGGTCAAAAGAGAGCTCAGATTGCCTTGGTTTCTATGCCTAGATTTGCGGCCTCCTAGGATAGAGATATCTCACCCAAACTGAAGTTAAAATAGGTCAATGCTTTAAGTCATCATAGTCAAACAACCTCCCTATAGCTCGGTCAACACAGTCAACATAAATTTGTCCTCCTTTCCTTCACACGTGTGAGAGAGAAGAATGCCTAGAAAAGCGTACCCAATCACAAGAGGAGAGAGAGATGTGAGATGAGATGATGATGATGATGAGGATGAAAATGACTTGAGGTCTCCTTTTATATGCAACGTTGAGGATGAGTTGGGGGTTTGAATACTTGTTTTCCCTGCTAACCGACTTTGACAATTTGTCCATAATATAAATAAATTCATATATTTATTTGTATATGTCGGAATGAGATGATTTTTACATCAATCCTACACCTCTCGAAGAGAGGAATGCAAGGAAAATATCCGTTGTCATAAATAAGATGACCCATGTGGAGTTTGGCCCTAGTTGCCAATTTTAACAATAAGAATATTAGGGTTAACACTGCGTATTGTTAATTAGAGTTATATCAGGGGATTGAGAAGAATGGTTATTACTTTTTTCCATTAGATTGAAATCTCCTCTAGTCATATAATGAGTTACAATGCCTTGATAATTATTGTTGTAATGTTTTAGGGCCTTGTTAAAGCTTTGTGTACTCTTGAGCAATGTTTTAAATTTCCGGCTCCGACTCCGACTCGGCCGAGGGTCGACTCCGACTCCGACTCCGACTCGGTATCGACTCGGCAGGCTTGATTTCAATGACTCAGTCGTTGTAAAAAATAGATTAAATATTTATTTTTTATAAAAACACATAATTTTAAAGATTTTCATTCATGTTTCCAAACACACAACATTAGAATATAGATAGAAGACAACATATGATCAAAGTAGGCTCAATGAATATATCCATTATATCAAAATGGCACCTAGTGCATTGTCCAATACATACACGATGATGGTATAGAGATCAAAACAAAAACACATAACCAAGGAGGCTATAAATGGCCTCTACAACAAAAGTCTGTGACCAGTACTACTGGCTACTACTAGAGTTGCCAACATCATCTGGCGCAGTGTTACTTTGGAGCAGGAGCGAAAGTGGGGAGTGAGAGCGAAAACGGGAGTGGGAGCGACATTTTCAGAAGCTCCTGGTTTGGGAGCGAATACCAGAGGGGTTCGACAACCAATGTCACTAACATCAAGGTACATAGAGGGATTGGTGCTCTTGATTAAATACGAGTTCCATACCCTAATACATGACAAAATTCAATGGAAACATTGCAATCCTCCGATCCTGAAATCCTGAAAAACTGATAAGTCTGCTGGATTTTGAATGAAATCTAAAATTCTACTTTCTCCATTTGAAATCCAATGAGGCCGAAACCACTCTCAAACATCTTGAGTCATTTCATGGTAATGTTAAAAATTTAAGTAAAAGGATGAAAATGAAGATTAAGGAGAATGTCACTTTTACGGGCCTCTATTTATGACTCGGCCGAGTCAATATGGAAATGGTCGAGTTGGCCGAGTCAGCCACGACTCGGCCGAGTCATTGAATGACTTGGCCAAGTCATGGCTGATTCAGCCAACTGAACCGTTTCTTCAACCGAGTCACAGTTTTGGCCAATGAAACGGATCAACTCGGCCGTTTCCGTTTCGAATCGGCTGAATTTTAAAACTATGCTCTTAAGTGAGTATATTTGTAGGTTGCCATGGTATCAACAAACTCACTCTAACCATGCTACTAAGAGGAAGATTGATTTCTTTCCTAGAAAAAAAATATTATATCCATATATAATGATAAAAGAAAGATATAGTCCAAAAAGGCTTTTACAATATTCAACAAAATATGTAGAAAATGAGCTCCAAGTTTCACCTATGTCTATTTATCCTTCTTGCCCCTTCTTAATACCTTTAATTTACCTGTCTTGTGAGGGATCATAAGTGCAAGAGGATATATATATATATATATATATATAGAGAGAGAGAGAGAGAGAGAGGGGGGGGTAACCATGTCTAAAAATTACATATATAAATCCCACATATAGAGTTCATAATACATCCATGAAAATATGAAGAAAGCACTGCCACATATGTCAAGAGATACCATAAAAAGGAAATATTAATCATGATCATGGGCATAAATAGAAAAGATTGAGTAAACATTCATTATATTCTTGGATTTTTCATTGACCTTTTTCCTCTTCCAATCCACTTTTTGAAAGTTGGTCAACTTCTTGATTTTCTTCCTTGTAGACATCAGCAAAGGTGATCTGAGTGTGTTAAAGTTGGCAACTAGGGCCAAACTCCATGTGGATCACCTTATTTATGGCTTCTAATATTTTTCCTAGATTCCTCTCATCGAGAGGTGTAGGATTGATCTAAAGATCACCCGGTTCCGATAAGTATTTATTGAGTTATGAATTTATTTTAATTATGGACAAATTGTCAAGGTCGGCCAGCAAACTTATGTAGGCTCAGAAGCCCAACAGTCATGTCTATTCAACCTCAATGTTTGCATATAAATACAAGGAGCATTCTTCTCATTTGGACAATTCAATTCACTCATCTTCTCTCTCTCTCTCTTCTACGCATAAAAGGAGCCTCTCTCTCTCACACGTGTGGCTGAAAGGAAGACGTCCTAGGGCAAGGAAGACATAGAGAGAACGATGCTAGGGAAAAAAGTCATCTCTTTGACGAGTGTTGACCAAGCATTGACCTTCCAAAAGTGTGGATTGGGTGTGTTTTCCTCTCCTTGGCATGCCACAAGGTTTGGCATGAAAATCGAGGTGATCTAACCTTTGGTTTGACCAATATTGACTGCCCTAGTTTAGGGTTGTAGTTGACTTCAGAAATATTCAAATTGACAGAACTTTTGGGGCTATTCAAGGGTTGTTTCTTCAAGCTGTTTGAGGACAAATTGACTGAAAATTGACCAAGCATTTTAGAGGTCAATTTCAGCTTGTTTGACCAAGTTTGACTTTCTTGATCTAGGGTTTGCTGTTGCTAGTATAAAATTACAGAATTCCGATTTTATATTATTTCTCTCTACTGAGCTATTGAAGATAAAAGAAGATTTGATCAAAGGGTTTCCTCGGATTGGGGTTTGTCCTTGGCTAGCTGCCACATCTTGTGTCTCTTGTCTTGGCTTGTTTTTGTTGATCATTTAGTGTTCTATCTACACTTTACTTAATATATATGTGATTGCTAATTTGTGGCTAATAAAAAGAAAAATAAGTAAACTGCTCTAAGCATAGAACATACCATAATTTAACATGGTATCAATGTTGAGGTGAAGACAAAGCCCAAGCAAGAGCAAGAGAAAACACCGAAGAGAATGTTGGCAAGGCTACCTTAAAAAGAAATGATGGGGTCCTCGACACAGTTCCGTGCTGAAGACAAAATTCGTGAGAAGACTGACTATGACGGATGGAAGATGTCTCTCGATCTAACATTAAAAGAGAAGGAAGTATTGGACCATGTGAGAGGCGAGATTGTTGAGCCTCCATCAAATGCATCTGCTGCTACTAGGAACAAATGGATCAAGGGAGAAGTCAAAGTAGGGAAGATCATCCGAGACTCTATCTACAAGCGCTTGGTGGACTATGTTTCCGAGATGAACACCTCCAAGGAAATCTACGATAGACTAGTGAGTTTATTTAAAGTTAATGACGCAAATCAAGTCTTGTTTCTTAGAAATAAGCTGAAGGAAATTAAGAAGGGAAAAGATAAGAGTATGTAAGCATATATCTTAAGGATCACTGAGATCAAGAACGATCTCCTATCTATTGGGGAAGTAATTCCTGATAGGGAAATGACACTCACAACTCTTGGAGGATGTTCATCTGAATGGTATATATTCAGGACTCCTCTTCTCAACAATAATGTAATTCCCGGATTTGAGCAGTTAATGGCCAAATGCATTCAAGAAGAAACGACGATGGAAAAGCAAGAAATGCCCATACTTAAAGGTCATCCCTCTGCCTTTTCTTCTCATACTAGAAGAAGAAACAATTCTGGGGCTAAATTCAAAGGAAAGGCTAGACCTAAGGGTGGAAGAAAAGGAAAATGTTACAATTGCAATCAAATAGGTCACTATGCAAGGGAGTGCCCTGATAAAATTGACTCGCACAGGGACAGTGATCAAAATCCCTCTTAGGGCAATCAAAGGAATGGCAGGTCAAATAGCAGAGGTAAAAGAAGTGTCAGAAATCAAGGAAGAGGACAACCATTCAAGAAGGAAAGAAATTCCAGGTATGAATCTAACAGTGTTAACAATAAGCAAGATGAATATTATCTACGAGTAGCTCTATCTACTACTACTCCCCCGGACTCATTGGAAAATTGGCTTATTGATAATGGTACCTCAAGGCACTTCACTGGTTACAAAGAAGCTCCCTATAATTTGATAGAGAAGGAAACCAAGCTGGAAATTGTTCTTGGAGATAATTCAAAATATATCGTGAAAGGCGTAGGAAATGTCACTCTTCAATTGAATCTAGGTAATACCATCCACTTACAAGATGTATTATATGTACCTAATCTATAAAAGAACTTGGTGTCCATTTCAGCGATGGAAGACAAAGACTACAAGGTGGCCTTTAGTGATGGCAAGGTACGTGTATGGAAAAAGAATTTTAAAGATGATTTAACTCTTGGGTTATGAGTTGATTCATTATATCAGGTCGGAGGAAGTCCGCTGGGTGTCATGTCTTGTGACACATCTCTTCAATCCAAACTATGGCATCGATGGTTTGTTCACCTTCATTGTAAAGCTCTAGCCGATGTAAGGAAAATGGTGATCGGGATGCCTGAGTTCAGATTAGAGCAAGAAGGTGTATGTCCAAGATGTGCCGAAGGAAAGTTCAAAAAGGGACCATTCCCCTCAAGCCAAAGCAAGACCTCCGATATATTGTAGTTGGTTCACTCAGACATATCCGGTATGATGCTTGTGAACTCCTTGGGAGGATATTTATATTATCTCACTTTTACATATGATTATTCTTGCAAGACTTGGATATACTTCTTGAAAAAGAAGGATGAAGTGTTCTCCTGTTTTCAACACTTCAAAGCCTTGATCGAGAATCAAATCGAGAAGAAGATCAAGACCTTAAGGACTGATAATGGGACTGAATATGAATCCAATGAGTTTCATGACTTTTGTAAAGAGGCTAGCATTAAGAGGGAGAGTGCTACACTATATACTCCTGAGCAGAATGGTGTGGCAGAAAGGAAGAATCATACAATTGTGAAAGCTATCTGTGTTATGCTCCATGATCAAGGACTGCTGAAGTTTCTATGAGCCGAAGCTGTAAATATTTCCATATATGTACAAAACTGATGCCCTCATCAAGCATTGGGTTTCGAGACTATCGAATAAATGTTCACCAGCAAAAAACCTGATGTATCTCATTTTAGAATTTTTGGAAGCCCTATATATTTCATGTGCCGAAAGAAAAAAGGAATAAATTGAGCGAATCTAGAAAGAAAGGAATCTTCCTGGGCTATAACGGAAATACTAAGGGCTATAGAATCTATGTAGCTGTTCAAAGGGAAGTCGAGATTAGTCATGATGTCACATTTAACGAAGATATGGCTCTTAGCAAGGTAGACAATCTTCCTACTTTAAGGGGATCTAAAGAAGCTGACACCGAGGAACCGAAGGAAAAGGAAGATGAGACGATGCTCGATGTCGAAGAACCTATGGATCTTATTGGTACTCCTCTGTAAGAGCCTTCCTCTTCTAGGAAGAGGCCTTCATGGCTTAGGGGGACACTTGATGATGCTGAAGGACACATTGCACCCAGAGGAACCTTCTGTGAAAGTAAGAAGTTGAACAGGCATCAAGGATACCTGACCATCATGAGCATGATCACCAAAATGAGCCTTTGTCATTAACATATGCCATCAAGCATCAAGTATGGAAGAATTCTATGATTGAGGAATATGAATCCATTATGAAAAATGATGTTTAGGATGTGGTCACTAGACCCTAGGACAAAGCAATTATCACTTCAAAATGGTTTTACAAGATAAAGCATGCAATTGATGGAAGTGTAGAAAAGTATAAGGCTCGTTTTGTTGCTTGTGGCTTCCCCCAGACGGAAGGCATAGACTGTGACGAGATATTTGCACATGTTGCCTGATATACCACCATCCACTCGATCATAGCCCTTGCTGCTTCACAAGGATGGAACCTACATCAGATGGATGTCAAGACTGTGTTCTTACATGGTTCGATCAAAGAGGAAGTCTATGTAGAGCAACTTGAAGGATTTGAAATTTATGATCAAGAATCTCATATGTGCAGGTTGAAGAAGGCCCTCTATGGGCTAAAGCAAGCACATTGAGCATGGTATGAGAGCATCGATAGCTACTTCATGAAGCTGGGATTTACTAGGAGTAAAGCCGACCCTAATCTTTACTTTAAGTTTATAGATGACAAGCCTCTCATACTGGTGCTATATGTTGATGACCTCTTTCTAATAGATGCGGGCCCTCTTATTCATGAATGTAAGAGGGAGCTAGCTTCTAAGTTCAAGAGGAAAGACCTAGGACTTATCCACTATTTCCTAGGACTGGAAATCTGGAAAAAATCAGGGGATATTTTCCTATCTCAAGAAAAATATGTGGTGAAGATATTGGAGAGATTTGGCATGTTGGACTACAAGCTCGTAACTACCCTGATAGAGCTTGACTTCAAGAATTTAAGCGATAGTGTTGCCGGACCTATTTTACGAATTGCTACCGAGTATCGTCAACTCGTTGGAGCATTAATTATGTTGGTGAGCTCCCATCCAGATATATGCTTTGTAATCAACACATTGAGTCAACATATGGTTGAGCCTCATCACTCACATTGGATTGGTGCCAAGAATCTGTTGAGATATCTTCATGGCACAATCACTCATGGGTTGAGATACACTACTGGAGATGTGAGACTACTTGGGTATACTGATGTTGATTGGGAAGGCAGTGTGGTGGACAAAAAGACCACTTCTGGGTGTTATTTCTCTTTAGGATCTACCTTGATATCCTGGATGAGCAGGAAGCAGAAAACGGTGGCTTTGAGCACCGCCAAGGCAGAGTACATTACTGCTAGCATGGCCTCTTGTGAGGTAGTCTGGTTGTGAAAGCTCTTCAGTGAGTTGTTCGAATTTACATTGGATACCACCGTGATTCTGTGTGACAACCAGAGTGGGATCTGTTTATCATAGAATCCCATATTTCATGATTTCTCCAAGCATATCGATATCAGGTACCACTATGTTCAAGATATGGTGCAACGAGGAGCAAGAAGGCTCCAACATATTGCTACAGATGAACAGGTCGCCAACATTTTAACAAAGCTCCTAGGAAAGGTCAAATTCCTGACTTTTCGGGAATGACTTGGTGTTGTTCAGAAACCCTCTTATGAGGGTCGAGTATGATGTGTTTTTCTCTGGGAGCTCCAGGGGGGCGTTGGGTACTTCTTGGAGCGACATGTGACCA
>APFE030269636.1:93576-106870 GCA_000404065.3 Pinus taeda | reverse complement strand
AGGAAATTAAGAAGGGAAAAGATGAGAGTATGCAAGCATATTTCTTAAGGATCACCGAGAACAAGAATGATCTCCTATCTATTGGGGAAGTAGTTCCTAACAGGGAAATTACTATCACAACTCTTGGAGGATAGCCACTTGAATGGTATATATTCAAGACTACTCTTCTCAACAATAATGTCATCCCAGGATTTGAGGAATTGATGGCTAGGTGTATTCAAGAAGAGACAAGGATGGAAGAGAAAGAAATGCTCGCACTTAAAGGCCATCCCTTTGCCTTTTCTTCTCATGCTAAAAGAAGAAACAATTTTAGGGTTAAATCCAAAGGAAAGGTTAGACTAAAGGGTGGAAGAAAAGGAAGATCTTACAATTGCAATAAAATGGGCCACTGTGCGAGGGAGTGCCTTGATAAAAGGGACTCACACCATGATGATGACCAAAATAACTCTCAAGGAAATCAAAGGAATGACAGGTCCAGTGGCAGAGGTAAAATAAATGATGGAAATCAAGGAAGAGGACAGCCCTTCAAGAAGGCAAGAAAATCTAGGTATGAATCTAACGTTGTTAACAATAAGCAACATGAATATTGTCTACCAGTGTCCCTCTCTACTACTGGTCCCTCGAACACGCTAGGAAATTGGCTTATTGATAGTGGTGCCTTAAGGCACTTCACTGGTTTCAAAGAAGCTCTCTCTAATATGATAGAGAAGGATACCAACCTAGAAATTGTTCTTGCGGACAATGCAAAATATCTCGTGAAAGGCATAGGGAATGTCACTCTTCAATTGAATTAGGGTAATAAAATCCATTTACAAGAAGTCCTATATGTACCTAATCTCAAAAAGAACTTAGTTTCTATTTTGGCAATGGAAGACAAAGGCTACAAGGTAACCTTCATTGATGGTAAGGTATATGTATGGAAAAAGAATTTTAAAGAAGCTTTCACTCTTGGGTTTCAAGTCTATTCACTGTATCAGGTCGGAGGAAGTCTGCTAGGTGTCATGTCTTGTGGCATATCACTTCAGTTCGAACTATGGCATCAGAGGTTTTATCACCTTCATTATAAAGATCTACCCAATGAAAGACAAATGGTGACAGGGATGCCCAAGTCCAAGTAGAGCAAGAAGGTGTATGTCCGCGATGTGCCGAAGGGAAGCTCAAAAGGGGACCATTCCTCTCAAGAATAAGCAAACCTCTGATATATTGCAGTTTGTTCACTCAGACATATCTGGTATGATGCCTATGAACTTCTTGGGAGGATATTTGTATTACCTCACTTTTACAAATGACTATTCTCGCAAGACTTGGATATACTTCTTGAAAAAGAAGGATGAAGTTTTCACTTAGTTTCATCACTTCAAAGCCTTGATCGAGAATCAAACTGAAAATAAAATCAAGATCTTAAGGACTAATAATGGGATTGAGCATGAATCCAATGAGTTCCATGAATTTTGCAAAGGTGGCATTAAGAGGGAGACTACTACACCATATACTCCTTAGCAGAATGGTGTGGCGGAAAGGAAGAATCATACGATTGTGGAAATTGTACGTTCTATGCTTCAAGATCAAAGACTTCTGAAGTTTCTATGGGCCGAAGCTGCGAATACTGTTGTATGTGAAAAACTGATGCCCTCATCAAGCATTGGCTTCCAAGACTCCCGAAGAGATGTTCACTAGTAAGAAACCTCATGTATCTCATTTTAGAATTTTTGGAAGTCTATATATTTTCATGTGCCTAAGGAGAAGAGGAATAAATTGTGTGCATCTGGAAAGAAAGGAATCTTCATTGGCTATAGCGAAACCTCTAAGGGCTATAGAATCTATGTGGCTGGTTAAAGAGAAATCGAGATCAACCATGATGTCACCTTTGACGAAGATATGGCTCTTAGCAAAGGTTACAATCTTCCTACTCAAAGGGGATCTAAATAAGTTGACACAAGGGAACCAAAGGAAAATAAATATGAGATGATGCCCGCTGTGGAAGACCCTATGGATCCTATTGAATCCCGTCTACAAGGGCCTTCCTCTTCGAGGAAGAGGCCTTCATGGCTAAGGGGGACACTTGATGATGAGGCCTTCATGGCTAAGCTGACCAGGTATCACGCATACTTGACGATCATGAGAACGATCATCCAAAATGAGCCTTCATCATTTGTAGAAGCTATCAAGCATCAAGTATGGAAGGATGCTATGACTAAGGAATATGAGTCCATCACGAAAAACGATGTCTAGGATGTGGTGCCCAGATCCCAGGACAAAGTAGTTGTCACTTCAAAATGGATTTACAAGATAAATCATGCAGTTGATGGAAGTGAGGAAACGTATAAGGCTCATTTTGTCGATTGTGGCTTCTCTCTGAAGGAAGGTATAAACTATGACGAGATATTTGCATCTATTGCCCGATATAACACCATCCGCTCAATCATTGCCCTTTCTACTTCACAAGGATGGAACCTACATCAGATGGATGTCAAGATCATGTTCTTTCATGGTTTGATCAAAAAGGAGGTCTATGTGGAGCAACCCAAAGGATTTGAGATTCATGATTGAGAATCTCACATGTGAAAATTGAAGAAAGCACTCTATGTGCTAAAGCAGGCACCTCGAGCATGGTATGAGAAGATCGATAGCTACCTGATGAAGTTGGGATTCACTAGGAGCGAAGCCAACCCTAACCTTTACTTTAAGGCTGAAGATTACAAACCTCTCAAACCAGTGTTGTACATTGACAAACTCTTTATAATAGGTGCAGACCCTCTCATTCTCAAATGTAAGAGGGAGTTGGCTTCTGAGTTCAAGATGAAAGACCTATGGCTGATGCACTATTTCCTAGGACTGGAAGTCTAGCAGAAACTAGGGGAGATTTTCCTATCTCAGGGAAAATACGTGGTGAAAATTTTGGAGAGAGTTGGTATGGTGGATTGCAAGCTCGTGACTACCGCGATGGAGCTTGATTTTAAGAAGCTAAGTGGTAGTGCTACCACACCTGTTTTAAAAAATGCTACTGACTATCGTCAACCCATAGGAGCACTGATGTTCTTGGTGAACTCCCATCTGGATATATGCTTTGCAATCAACACGTTGAGTCAACATATGGTTGAGCCCTATGTTGCCAGGAAATGTGGGTTCGGGGACGGGGACGGGTACGGGGACGGGGACGGGAATGTCATTTTTTGAAATAGGGTGTGTGGGTTTGTCGGTGGTATATTATAATTTATATATATAATATATAAATATTATATTTTATAAATTATAATATATGTGAATTTGTATATTTTTCAACTTTAAACAAGTAAACTAAAATACTTATGATTTAAACTTTAAATATTTAAACATGCACACCATTGATCATTCAACATTCACAATGAAATTTCAAAATTTCTAGTGTTATATCAAGTGAAAATTGGAGTTTACATATTGATAAGAATCATGATATATGTCCATTGTCATTCTACATTCAAAATTTGCCTTAAGGCATCTCCAAACAAAAACTAGGAAATTTTATAATACTAAAATAAAAATAGCTAATAATGAACAATGGCTTCCTCAAGCCATGTCATCAACATCACTTAGATCTTCAGTTAGCATGCTCTCCAGGTAGGAATCACTCTCATCTTGAGGCTCTTTATCATCCATAGCAACTGGATATAGCTCAATAAGGCCATCTGGTTGTATCTCCTTGTCCACACACATAATATCATCTGTGTATTTGTCCCATCTCTTGAAAGGACCCTCCTTATAAACAAGATTTTTTTGAGATATGAGAGAAAGTGTGCTATGAATGTACACTAAGTTCTCTGCCTTCTTTGAGCCCAACCTATTTCTCTTTATTGAATGGATAAAGGCATAAGTACTCCAATTCCTCTCAAAAGATGCAAAACTAGCTACTTGGAATATTAGGGAAAGCCCATTAAATTAATTAAAAATTTAAAAATAAAAACTAAAATGAACTCCAAAGAACCCGATTTTGGGGTTCCAAGTACCCATCATCAGGGTTCTTCATACCTGTCAAGACAAAAGAACCCAAATGTTTTTAATGGAGAACCCGGTTCTTCATAGAAGAACCCGGTTCTTATGGGTTCTTCTCAGAAGCACCCATACCAGAATCTGATACTTGGGTTCGAGAACCCAGGATGGGTTTGAGAACCCCACCCCCGGGTTCGGGAACCCATGCAACATAGGTTGAGCCTCACCACACACATTGAATTGGTGTCGAGAATATCTTGAGATATCTTCGTGGCACAATCACTCATGGGTTGAGATACACTACCAGAGATGTGAGACTACTTGGATATACCGATGCTGATTGGGTAGGAAGTGTGGTGGACTGAAAGAGAACGTTGCACATTGTTTCTCTTTGGGATTTGCCTCGATATCTTGGATGAGTAGGAAGCAGAATTCGGTGGCTTTGAGCACCACTGAGGCAGAGTACATTGCTGCTAGTATGGCCTCCTGTGAGGCAATATAGTTGCAAAAGCTCTTTAATGAGCTGTTTGGATTTACATTGGATACCACCGTGATCCTGTGTGACAACCAGAGCAGGATTCATTTATCATAGAATCTCGTATTTCATGATTGCTCCAAGCATATCGATATCAGGTACCCACTATATTCAGGATATGCTGTAGTGGGGAACAATAAGGCTCCAACATATTGGTATAGATGAATTAGTCGCTTGCATTTGACGAAACCCCTGGGAAAGGTCAAATTCTTAACTTTCTGAGAATGACTTGGTGTCATTCAGATATCCTATTATGAGGGTTGAGTATGATGTATTGAGCTCTGGGAGATCTGTGGGGGCGCAATGTACTTCTTGGAGAAACATGTGACCATAGGGCAACTAACCATCCCTTGGTGGTGCCCCATGTACAGGGTGAAAGGTTCAACTTTCCCTTGTGACACCTCGTGTTGATTATAGGACATGATGACTAGTTCTCTTGTGGGCCAAGATGATTAGTTCTCTGTGATGACTGTGGAACATGATGATTAGTTCTCCTGTGGAACAGGATGATTAGTTCTCCATGGCGACTATGGAACAAGATGATTAGTTCTTCTATGGGCTAGGGTGATTAGTTCTCTGTGGCGACTATGGAGTAGGATGATTAGTTCTTCTATGGGCCAAGATGATTAGTTCCCCTGTGGCAACTGTTGGATAGGATGATTCGTTCTCCTATGGATAGGATGATTAGTTTTCTTGTCGAGGAATCCTACCCATGTAGTCTCAGACTCATGGGAAATACCTCTCATCTGATAAATGAGTAGGGAAATGGGGTTAGGGACCATTAGTAGTACTATTGATGGATGCATCGTTGTATCTACTGTACTCCCTATGCTAGGATGACCTCCATTGATCTGGGATCAGTGATACTGATCTGGGATCAGTGAGAGTGGCATCGCACACTCTGAGATTGACTTCAGGTCAGTGGAGGTTGGTATGATACATCCTCGATCATTTCTTCTTCTTCATAGTTCGAGAAGAGAAAAGTAGGGCCAAGCAGTGCAGGGTAGTGCATTTGATGGCTGATATAGTAGTGACAAACAGATTGCAGATGGAGTTCTCCCTTGTTGAGAGGGAGTGTTAAAATTGGCAACTAGGGCCAAACTCCATGTGTGTCACCTCATTTATAGCAGCTGGTATTTTTCCTAGATTCCTCTTGTCGAGAGGTGTAGGATTGATCTAGAGATCATCCGATTCCAACAAGTATTTATGGAGATATGAATTTGTTTGTATTTACTTGACAAATTGTCAAGGTTGGCCATCAGTTAAATGTGTGGCACACATGCCTAGTGAATCATATAAATACAAGAGAGGTTAATTCGTTTTCTCATCATCTCATCTCACTCATTCTTCTTTTTCTCTCCTTAGCTTTGGGTTATAAAAGGAGCATCTCACACGCGAGAAGAAAGAGGACTCATTAGGCCAAGGAGGATGTTGAAAGGAGGATGGAAAAGTTGTTGAAGGTCTCTTTGACCTGCGTTGACTCATCAAGGGTGTGGTTTTGGTGTGGCTGCCTCTCCTAGGCAGGCCGCAAATTTTGGCACCAAAATTGAGGCAATTTGTCGACAGGTTTGACTAGCATTGTTTGCCCTAGTTTTAGGTAGTAGGCTGACTTCAGTCAACAACAATTTGACTGTGTTTTTAGGGTTGTTCAAGGGTTGTTTCTTCAGGATGTTCGAGAGCTAGTTGACCAAAAATTGATCAAGCATATTGGAGGTCAATTTCAACTCATTTGACCAAGTTTGACTTTGTTGATCTAGGGTTTGTTGTTGCTGATATAAAATTACAGAATTCTGATTTTGTACTATTTCTCTCTGCTGAACTATTGAAGATAAAAGAAAATTTGATCAAAGGGTTTCCCCGCATTGGGTTTGTCCCTGGCTAGACACCACATCTTGTGTCTCTTGTCTTGGCTTTCTTTTGTTGATCGTTTAATGTTCTATCTACACTTTATTTAATGTATATTTGATTACTAATCTGTGGCTACTAAGAATATAAGAAGTAAACTACTCTAAGCATAGAACATACCATAATTTAACACATCCAGATTGATCTTGTCTGCAAATCTCTTATTGGATGTAGTCACCCCTCATCTTTACTAGATAATATTGGCTTTGGGAATGCATCAAGAGATAAATCCTACTGGAATATCATCTACATATGAAATGACTTTCCCATATGGGAAAGCACTAATTGAAGTAATTACTTTTGAATCAAAGTGTATCATCTATCCTATCGAGATTATTGGAATTGGGAGTTGAATGCTCATTTAGTAAATATTTTTTATTGATGTAGATACTTTGTGGGGTGATTAGGAGAATAGAGAGTGGTTTTCTATTTATATTATAAGTAGAACGCTTCTAGTAGAACACTTCTAATAGAACATTTCTATTAGCACTTATGGAATTTGTTGAAATTGCTTGAGCATGTTACCATAATCCATATGCATTTCCCCCTAAACTAGCTTGGCAAATGGATGCATGGTTTAACTTAGATGCTAGCATCTATTAACTTAGCCACAAGTTCCATGTATCATGTGTACCTCTATGGTTAACTACTCTATCAAATTGAAGTACTTAGAGCATCAACTTTCTCATGTGCCTCCTAAATTAGATGATCTTCCCATCTTTCTCTCCTTCTCCCTATTCTAGGAGTCACTAACACAATGGGATCAACTCACTCTTCCCTTTGTGTGTCCTTCTTATCCTCATCTTGCCCATGCACAATTGTGGTATGAGGTACTGGTTGAGCTCATTTCTTGGCAGCCTTCTACTCCCCCTCCAATATAGTAGTATGCTCACACTCTGATTACTTTCTCAAAGCCATATTTTCCTCAAACTTCACATATCTCCTGCTGAATGCCTTCCTTTGTGATAGAACGTACACCCTGTATGCCCTTCTCTATTGTGGGCTCTAGTTTCTTCATTTTTTCATTTGGTACATGGAAATATACAACGCTACTAAATTTGTGGATATCAGAGACATCTAATTTCTTCCTTGTAAATGCCTCCTCTGATGTGACTCACCTTAAAACTCTATGTAGACTATATTTTTGGAAGAATATTGTTCTGATGCATGCTTAAACCCGAAGGTACTTAGGAAGCCCTTGAACATGAAACATAGCTTTGGTTTCTCCAAGTATGGCCTTCTTCTCATGCTTTACCACCCCTTCCTATTGAAGGTTATATGGTGTGGTAAACTCCCTCTTGATGCCCTCCTTGGCACATAACTCCTAGAAAGCATTCAAGGTGTACTCCCCACTTTTATTCAACCACAGTGCCTTGGTCTTCTTGCTGGTTTGGTTCTCAACTGAGGATTTAAACTCCAGAAACTTTGAGAATACGCCATCATTCTTCTTCATGAAAAATATCCAAGTCTTCCTTGAGTGATCATCTATGATGGTGACATAGTACGTGTACACACTAAGGGATATTGTAGAGAAAGGTCCACATACATATGAATGAATAAGGTCCAAGATACCCTTAGCTTTATCGTCTCTTCTAGGAAAATGTGAGCTGCAATACTTTCCAAGTGTGTAAGCCGTGCACAGGTCATGCTTATCCACACTACATTGTGCTAGCTCTATCTCTATCTCTTAAGAATCTTTAGTGCTCCATGGTGCAAATGTCCCATGCCTCTATACATTAAGGAGTTAGGCAGGCCCCTAATGTTGAGGGAGAGAATTCTCAACCCATATCTTTTGCCAGAGATGATGCTTTAAGTGCCTAATAACGGATTTTTACTCTTTCAATTTGATATTAAGGAAGCTCACTTCATAGCTAGAGAGATATGGGATTTCCTATCCCTCCTAAAGGGTAGCAGATTATGATCCTCTATCATGATTCCCAAATATCCACAAGATTCCTAAACAAAGTTCACCTAAGTTTGGCCCTCGTCTAGGGAAATATTGGTGTGTGATCTCAATAAATATGGGTGGGAGGAAATAAAGACCTGCAGGGGATGGGAAACTGGCATGAGTAGTGAGAGACTTGAATTAGGGGATAGAGGATTTGGAAAGGTGATGGAAGGGTAGAGGGGAATGGAAGGGGAGGGTGGGTGAAATGATATATCTTACAGGTCCAGTAATGGATAGGAGGCCAAGGAATTCCAAAAATCAAGGGGTGCAGTTAAAACAGGATAAACAAAAACATCAAAAGAAAGTGAGGGGGTAGAGGGGGGTATATTCATACCTAAATTGGAGGTTGCAACATCTTATTTTGTAGCAGCCACATACTTGAAATTTGGCTCTGACTGATCCTTTGAGAGGTCCTTTGCTACTTTTCTCTAAAATATGACTTTTCCAACTGACTGAGGTGATGGATTTGAGTGTTTTTTTAATGACCTTGCTCAAAGTTGGTCAAAACAAGAGTACTGTGGCATTCCAAATTTGAAACCTTGGGATGTTTCTTTCACACATCTCTTGAGTGGAAAACCTTCTACCGCATGTCCATTGGAGTGACATTTAGCATACTTGAAGGGAATTGCTTCATAATCGAGTGCATAATTATGGGTTCTTTCCCCAACCTATACCAATAGGGAGTGAGGGCACCTAGAAGATAGGTTTAAACTGACCATTATTCTTGCCATGGCCATATATCCTATTTTTTTGTAGGAGAGATTAGCTTCATAATAAAACCCTAGAATATTCTCTATCTTGCAAATGATGTATTTATACCTTAATTGCACGGACATGTTTGGGAGATGAACCTAGAGAGGAACCATTGAAATAATTTTAGAGCAAGCATCAAATTCCACCATCCATTGTTTTAGAAATAGGTCTTGTGAACCCCATTGCTAGTTTCATTGTAAGAGCTTGTCCACATTCTTCTTTGATTCCAATTGCCAACCCAACTATCTTTTTGCCAAAATAAAAGATTGGGCTGAAAATACTAGAAATTAGGTGAAATTATTTGTAGCCCATGACCTCATCACAACCATAACCATTCACTTACTTATAAAATGGCCAACCACCACCAATTTTTTTGTTTGGGAGTTCTCATTTAACTGAATACTTGAGCTGATAATAATATTATTCATGAACATTTCCTATTTTATAGATTTTTTATTAGGATAGAAACCCCTTTTCGTGTCAGCTGGATGATCAGTAATCGATAAGAGGATGAAAAAATCCCATGATCCATTTCCCACATCAGAAAGATGCTTGGGTTATTGGATGGGGAATGGGAAGAGATGTTAGTGGATATCGGGGATAGATAGTCGAAGGCAGCAGGGTCTCCAAAGACAGAGGCCTCTATGGCATGGTGGACAATTTGAATGCTATTAGCAACAAACTTCTCACCGAGTTTGAGAAGAGGGGGGCAGTAGAAAGATAGGGATGAGGGAAGACATCTACTGGAGTGCAAGTAGTGGATGAAAACCTTGATGACACAACTTCAAATGCATGATCCAAGCATGTGTGGGGTGCTAAAAAGATCATATTGACAACCTAAAATGGGTTTTTCATAGCTTTTTGCTTAAGTGGTTGGGGAACCCATGAAATCTCATTAAGTTGGGTCCATATATGAACCTCTTAAGAAGGATCTACCAAGTAGTCAACCAAAATATCTTCCATTAGTGGAATCAATAAGAGTCTACGAAGTAAAATTATCTTGTAGAACTTTCAAACCAACTCAAATGAAGTCAAAAATTTGTACCATTAGAAACACTTGCCACAAACAAGTTCTTACCACCTATATATGGAGAATTCCGAAATGATATTAAAATAAAAAGCACATAAGATAAATGAAAAATCTAAAACAAACTTTCCATCGGAGTCAATAATAAAGGAGGAGCCCATAAGACTTTAAATTGATGGTCAATGGTTGACTATAAAACACTTCTGGCAATAGATCACCTATTCGAATCCCCCTATAAATTAACAAAGAAAATTACAAAAATAATTCCCAATGAATGACTTAAAAGCACGTCTATGCCTTGGCCTGACTTAAAAGCACGACTATACCTTCGCTTTTACCTCTAATGGTATATTGCTCAATGAGGAGATGCGAGCAAGTGAATGTCCTTCAAATAGGCAATGAAACTATCGAATGGGTTCAAGTCCATCAGCTTGGTAAACTGAATCAACAACTGACTAAAAACTAGGTACCCACGAGTCTTACAATTTTCCCTATCATGTCATTGTTTTAAAAAGGAACGTGAATGATTCGTTGTATGAATGATCTTTCACCCATCTCTCTATGAATACGATGATTCTCGTTTCCTGATTATTTTCAGAATACTGTAATTCTCTTTTCCTCGTTCAAATATTTTTCTTCAATCTCTTACAATTATTGTTAACTCCTATAGGTTTGCATATTAAATCCCCAGTCCCTAGCCCACCTTCTGGTAATTATTTAACTACCCACCTTCTGGAAACTATTTATCTATCAAAATTCAGGGATGCATACATATTCTAATCCCTTTGAATTTGAGTCTCTTACAAAGAAACATAGATTTTAACCAGCAACAGTACTGTTAAACATAAACAACGGTACTGTTAAACATAAGGAATGTTTTGATAATAAAAACAATATTGGTTTCCTTTTCGTAATGAATGAAAACAGCTCTGCCTCCTGTTGTTTCCTTCCAGACAGCAAGCATAAAATTGGAGATTATTGTAGAGGAATAGGCTGCTGAGATGAACAGGAGCTTGAATAAGTGCTTCACTCTACTATCATCATCAACTACTACTACAGTTATGCAAATTTTTTATTTATAAAAATATTTCCACTTCCTCCATGATATTTTCCTAATCACTGCTCTCCCACCCAAAGAAAGACTTTGAGTGAAGCACTAAATTGAGATCCAGTGAGAGATCGAGTAAATTACGAGATTGAGACCCAACAACATCAAGGGTGGATACCTTTCGAGATAGAAAATGAACCTTATAGAGTGCCACTGCACCACAGATGGCAGTGGGTTCAAACATTCACTCTGAGGAAGGTGATTAGACCCCGTATGCACATGTTTATTTTCTAAAGTTCCATTTCCAATTCCACATGGAGTGGACAATCTTGTTGGAATTTTATGGTGAATTCCTTAACACAAAAATCAGAGAACAACACTCTGATACAATGGTGGAATTTTCTGCTAAATTCCTTAACAAACAGACAACACAAAACTGCTCTGTTTTTACACAGAAAACTGTAAATTTCGTTTCCTGGACTTGGTGTTGCAGCAACAGGAATCAGTGTTGCAACAACGCTGATTGTGGTGTTGCAGCAACGGGAAAAATACTCTGTTTTTTTTATAACACAGAAAAAACAGAAAATTGTTTTTGACGCTAAGTCACTTTAAGAAAATTGACGCTTTGTGTAACAACAACTAAATCAAGGGGCGTCAAATCATTAGTAGACTTACAGAGAAATAACAAAGTGTTTTTGACACTTGGTGTAACAGCAACTGAAAATCAGCGAAACAGTAAACTTGTATTTCTAAGCAATAAACAAGCTGATACAGAAAACTAACTGTTACAAGAGGAACACTTCAGTTCCAGAAATCGATTTTCTATCTCAGAAAATCGCAGGTTCAACACTACTGTGCATATACAGAAGAGACACACACTTGTTCTTCTAACCTTCACTCTTTTCTCTGAGACTACAAAAACAGAACTGTTGTTCAGAAATCTCTTACACTCAGACAGAAAATAGAACTGCTGTTCTTTTCTGCTTACACCTTCTTGCACTGGAAAATAGAACTACTATGCGTTACATTTATAGGAAAAATAAATATCTGATTAAACAATAAACAAAGTGAAATATCTGCTGATCTTTATCTTTGTATTTATTGCAGAAGAGGCGGTGATGAAAAGTAAGTCGGTTGTCTGTAGGGGATTTAATTTCTGCTCATTTAAAGTGCAAAATATCTGAAGACTTTGTGGTACCGAACAATCTGAAATTAATTGCTGAAGATCAGATCATTTATGTGATGCAGTTGGAATTAATTTCCAACACTCCCCCTTAATTTCAACTGCTGCATACCCAGGCATTTCCTGAAATGATCAAAACCTTTCTTTGGCAATGGTTTTGTCAAAATGTCAGCCAGCTGATCCTCTGTTATGCAGTGTTGCAAAACAATCTCACCATTGTTAACCAATTCACATATGAAGTGAAATTTGGTATCTATGTGCTTTGTTCTTTTATGAAAAACAGAGTTTTTAGACAAAGCTATTGCTGAGCTATTGTCACAGTAAATGGTTGTGCCATTTTCTTGTGCATTACACAAATCTCTGAGAACTCTTCTCAGCCACACTGCTTGGCATGCTGCTGCTGTTGCTGCCACATACTCTGCCTCTGCTGTTGATAAAGCCACAACTGGTTGCTTCTTGAAAGCCCATGAGATGGCTCCCGATCCCATATGAAACACATATCCTGATGTGCTTTTTCTATCATCAACACTTCCAGCCCAATCACTGTCCGTGTAACCTGTCAACATGAAACTTTCAGAAGAGGAGTATAGAATACCAAACCCCTTCATTCCATTCACATACCTTAGAATCCTCTTGGCTGCCTGCCAATGAGTCTATTTCGGTCTTTCAATAAATCTAGAGATTAAACTCACAGCGTGCATAATGTCTGGCCTAGTTGCAGTCAAGTACATAAGGCTGCCAACTATGCTCTTGCACAATTTTGGATCAAAATCCTTGTTGCTATCTTCTTTGGTCAATTTCAGCCCCACTACAGTTGGAGTTACAACTGCCTTGCTGTTCTGCATGTTAAATCTCTTCAACACAGCTTCTACATATTTATCTTGAGAAATGAAAACACCATTTTCACTTTGGTCTACTTCAATTCCAAG
>APFE030269636.1:41390-93148 GCA_000404065.3 Pinus taeda | reverse complement strand
TTCATTGGCATAGTGCCCATATTTCTTACAATAATGACATTGGACTTGGGATTTGTCATACCTTTGCCCATGAGCTTGCTGTTTGCTTGAACCTTCATCTTGGTTCTGATTGCAGCTCCTTCCGCTTGTGCTTGCAGGATAAAATCTGCCTCTCTTTTGGCTTCTTCCACGACCTTTGTTATTTTCTCTGCCTCGACCTTTTCTTTGGCTGAAAGACATCTGAGTCTTGAATGCTTGCTCAAAAGAGGAATCTATTCCTCTACTCAGTCTGTGTTCATGAGACATAAGAGAAGCACTCAGTTCATCTACCGTGAACTATGAGAGATCTTTTGTTTCTTCTATTGCTACCACAACAACTTCAAACCTTGAGGGTAAACATCTCAAGATCTTCTCTACGATCCTTCTTTCTTCAAGAATTTCACCATGAGATCTAATCTGGGTTATCAACCCAATAACCTGAGTGAAGAATGAATCTATTGTATCAGATTCCTTCATGCTGAGTGTTTCGAAATCTCTCCTCAACATCTGATACTTTGCAGTCTTCACCTTCTCCATGCCTTGATAGGCAGTTTTGAGAATATCCCATGCCTCCTTAGATTTTGTTGCTGCTGCAATACGTGGAAAGACACTTTCATGTACTGATTGGAAGAGGAAAAAGAGGGCTTTGGCATCCTTCTTCTTGTCGCTCTTCAACTGGTCTCTTTTTGCTACTGTCAAAGCAGCTAGTGCTGTTGCATCTGCAGGTTCAACATAACCAGTTTCAACCAGCTCCCATATTCCTTGAGAAGCAAACAATGCTTTCATTTTTATGGACCAATCACTGTGATTTTTCCCATTGAACTGTGGCAGTTGAGAATTTGTCAAACTTGTTCCAGCATCTGCCATCTTAACTCTGTATAGGTAAAGAAGAGATACTAACTGTAAAATTAAAAAACAGGCAAAAACTTTCTCTGCTAGAAAAAACTGCTCTCTGAACTTCTTACAGCTCCTACAGTGAAAAACAAACTCTATTTTTTACTCACTGAGTGCCTAGACTAGCTTTGATACCATGTTGGAATTTTATGGTGAATTCCTTAACACAAAAAATCAGAGAACAACACTCTGATACAATGGTGGAATTTTCTGCTAAATTCCTTAACAAACAGACAACACAAAACTGCTCTGTTTTTACACAGAAAACTGTAAATTTCGTTTTCTGGACTTGGTGTTGCAGCAACAAGAATCGGTGTTGCAGCAACGCTGATCGTGGTGTTGCAACAACGGGAAAAATACTCTATTTTTTTTATAACACAGAAAAAACAGAAAACTGTTTTTGACGCTAAGTCACTTTAAGAAAATTGACGCTTTGTGTAACAGCAACTAAATCAAGGGGCGTCAAATCACTAGTAGACTTACAGAGAAATAACAAAGTGTTTTTGACACTTGGTGTAACAGCAACTGAAAATCAGCAAAACAGTAAACTTGTATTTCTAAGCAATAAACAAGCTGATACAGAAAACTAACTGTTACAAGAGGAACACTTCAGTTCCAGAAATCAATTTTCTATCTCAGAAAATCGCAGGTTCAACACTGTTGTGCATATACAGAAGAGACACACACTTGTTCTTCTAACCTTCACTCTTTTCTATGAGACTACAAAAACAGAACTGTTGTTCAGAAATCTCTTACACTCAGACAGAAAACAGAACTGTTGTTCTTTTCTACTTACACCTTCTTGCACTGGAAAACAGAACTACTGTACGTTACATTTATAGGAAAAATAAATATCTGATTAAACAATAAACAAATTGAAATATCTGCTGATCTTTATCTTTGTATTTATTGCAGAAGAGGCGGTGATGAAAAGTAAGTCGGTTGTCTGCAGGGGATTTAATTTCTGCTCATTTAAAGTGCAAAATATCTGAAGACTTTGCGGCACCGAACAATCTGAAATTAATTGCTGAAGATCAGATCATTTATGTGATGCAGTTGGAATTAAATTCCAACAAATCTAGACTACACTATCTATCAGGTTTCTCTGGAATTCACTTTCTATCTGCTTTCTGGTCTTTCCCATGCCCATGAGAAAGGAAAGAATGCAACGATGTGAACCTTTCCCCTCTTCTAGTTTAAATGCTTCCACACTATGGATTTACAGCTGGTATTTCTGATGCTTAACTGCACCATAGAAGCTGGACTACATTCCATCTGCTATGGACAAACTGGACTACTCAGGCTATCTGGTTTCTCTTGGCTGCATTTTCTATCTGGTTTCTGGGGTTTCCTATGCCCATAGCAAAGGAAGGAAGTCAACGAAGTCAACCTTTGTCCTTTCTTTCATCGTAGTGGAATAGAGGTTCATTTTCTATGCACCATATGGAATTAGAGCTGGTAGTTCTGATGCTTCAGTTCAACGCACCATAGCTAGAAGTAGTTTGCTTGGAAACTAACTTGATTGAAACAGACATTCCATCTGTGCACCATGTAGAGTTAGAGTTGCTGGTGGTTTAGACGTAGTGGACATTCCATCTGTGCACCATTTGGGGTTTAGAGTTGATGGTTTTGATGGAATAGAAATCATCCCATCTATGTAGCATATGCAATTGTTTTATATTTTTTTTATTAACTTGAATTTTTTTTTTTATTTTTTTTATTTGGTTTATTTACTTCAGGTAAAATGTTTATTTTAATTTCCATATTCATATAAAAAAAATTGAAAAAATGATGGTTAGTTGCGTGGAGTTCATGAGTTCTTAATGGATGAATGTTCTTTAACTATGCACTTTGGTTCTGAGTGCTCTTGGTGTTCCTTCGTAGTTAATAAACGATAGGGGTTTTATGCTAGATGGCTCGAGTAGTGTTTCTTACTCCTTATAAACGACAGGGTGTTGTGTTAAGTGGCTCGCTATGAATGTGTGTTTATAATTTAAATTCTTTTAATATTCATATAATGCTGGAGGATTTTTTATATTTATATATATTCATATATCAAATTATATGTATATATGATTAGTTTATTTATTTTTTTATTTCAAAGGAATTTAGTAACTTACTTTAAGGTTGCTACTAGTAAATCATTAAAAGTTGAGCTGTGTTCGTAAGATTAAATAATTTTTTTTGTTATTATTTAATAGTGTTTATTAAAATTCAACCAAGGGATGAATAACATTATTAATTGACAATAAATCTTATAGTTTTGAAGCTCTTTTAATTAGGAGAGTACAAGTAAGCTTCAACCATATCCAAAACTTAGATTGACTAGTTAGAGCTATATTGAAAGTTATAGCCATAAGCTTCCCTTGGTTTGTGGTCTAATTAAAAGCATCATTTAGTAAAATACTTAATACCTCTTCCAAATCACTATTGATGAGCACTTCCAATTAAAAAAAGCAATTAACATCCATCTAAATACAATTTGTGGTCATCATCAAACCACCATCAATTTTTGGTCACTTTCAGATTATTATTTAAGAGCACTTTTTCTAGCCAAAATTTGGAAATATACCTAGAATTGCTAAGCCTTGGAGTTGGTGGTTAGCATTAAACCACCATTTAGTAGAATATTTTAGATTATACTATCCATTGGGGTTTGTGGTATCTCAAAACCAACATACTCAAAAAGCACATTTAGCCATTGGTAGCTATCATGATCTCTCTACTTGGACTCACAAAAACCCAATATTAGTGGGAGGAATGTCAGAAACCTAGTCTATTAGGTTTAAAATGAGGAATATAAACCATCATTAAAATTCCAAGAGACATTGGTAGATAAATCCAATGGTCATAAACAATGTACTTACATGTATACCGTTTTAATGAAAATGACATTCCACACGTATGTTATAGCCATAGGCTTCGCTTGATTTGTGGTCTAACTAAAAGCATCATTTAGTAGAATACTTAAAACTTCTTCGAAATCACCATTTATGAGCACTTCCAATTAATAAAAGCAATTAACTTCCATCTAAATATAGTCTGTGGTCGTCATCAAACCACCATCAATTTTGGGTCACTTTCAGATCATTATTTAAGAGCACTTCTTCTAGCCAAAATTCGGAAACGTACCTAGAATTGCTAAGCCTTGGAGTTGGTGGTTAGCAGTAGACAACCATTTAGTAGAATATTTTAGATTCTACTATCCATTGGGGTTGTGGTATCTGAAAACCAACATACTCAAAAAGCACATTTAGCCATTGGCAGCGATCATGATCTCTCTACTTGGACTAAAAAAACCAATATTAGTGGGGGGGATCTCAGACACCTAATATATTAGGTTTAAAATGAGGAATATAAACCATCATTAAAATTCCAAGATACATTGGTAGATAAATCCAATGGTCATAAACAATGTACTTACATGTGGACCATTTTAATGAAAATGGCATTCCACACCTATGTTATAGTTTTTTCATTTCAACAATAAGTAAAATGTAAGTTACTATTGGATAAATATATTGATATGCAAAAGCACAAACTTCTAAGATTGAGTATGATAAGTTAGTAATAGGGGAAGAAACACACAATATTTAATTTCAGCAGGAACTAAATGGAACTTTTAGAAGTTCCACTAGGGAAGATTTGGATAAAGAAATAAATGAAGTTCAGGAAAAGGTTAATAATCAAATAAACTAGAAAGGGCCTTATGGAATGGTTAAGTAAGTTTAATTAGTTGAATTATGTGAGCTATGACTATATCTTCTCTATGAAATGTAGTTAGTTTTGAGAAGCAAATAATGAGTGTACTATAGGGTTCAGGGAATGGTTGTATCACATTAAACAATATTATTTTCTTATCCATGTAAATTCACTGGTGCATAATGAGAGTAGGGAAAGAGGCATAACTGAATTAGAGAGAAAGATGAAGCCAATTCTAAATCATGTTAAAAAGATTGAAAGTGAAAATAAAGAAATTATGGTAACTAATGAAAATATCATATTTTTTATTTGAAAAAAATGATCTTTAGTGAGTATCAGATGGTCCTTTGTTTAGAGTAATGGTTTATGAAAGCACTAATTCAAGCTTATATCCACAATTTTATTATTATTTAGGAAGCCTACTTATATTTAGAGGCTCTTGGGACACCTATCTCGCATGTAATGGATCTCAAGAGTGTAATGGATGGAAGCATAAATATAGTGTATCGTATTGTTAATTAATTAATATATGTTATAGGCCTTGAGTATAATGATTTGATAATAGTTTCTACATTTTGAGAAATGACTTTATAGATGTTGTTACAATTCATTTTGTAATGTATCATGAGTCTTTGGGAGCAATTCATGCTTCTATGAAAATAGCTAGGGTATTATATGTTGTATATGTTGTAGGTACCTAAGATATTAAGAATTTAGTAAAGAGGAGAAATGAACTTAATGATTTGTTGAAATTCATGTTCTAGATGTTTTACTAGTAAATCAATGAAATTGTTATCGAGGGGATAATTTATTATAAAGTTTCTCAAGATTATGTTGAAAATTTAAACTTTTGGGAAAATGAAACCAAAACTGCATTGTGGTATTATAACATATGAATTTATTCTATAATGTTTCTCTATCATATGTTTTAGAATGTGTTAGGTGAATATAACAATTTAAGCCAAACTCTTCACCAAAAGAGTTTAGACAATACAACTATTATATTAACTCTTGAAGTAAATATAAATACATTTTGTAGATGGGCTTGTGGTGATTGATTATACTAATGTAGGGAAACAAAATGGGAAACCTCATATTGAAGGCACATAACAAAGTTTTCAATAGCTCATAGAAGATTATAATGAGTTATAATTTTTGAATAAAATATTTCATTCTCCTATTTTTTTCTAATACGGAAAAAATTATTTAATCTTTTCTATTATCCAAAAATAGATTCATAACCATAAGAGGAATTGAGAGTATTGACCCTTCAAGACCTCTGTAACATACCCTATCAAAGGATGTTGGATATGTAACTTTTTTTATGTTAAAACATAAAAAAGGATATAACCTTTTATTGATTTATTAAATTTGTCTTTTGAGAGTTTCTCCACCAAAGAAACATCGAAGATGTTTTATATTATGAAAATATTTCCATATGACATAATTATGGCAATCTATATTAATTATTCCTACAATCACAATGAATTTTGAAATGGGAATTCTAAACAATACATTATCAAGGTCCCTAAAAGATCAAGGTTAGAAAGGGATACATTATATACATTAATGAGAATATATTTGAAACGACTAGATATAGGAAGCTTCTCATCTCAATCCTTTACTTTGACTTGTGTCTTAGTTTTTAGTATATAGATTTTTACTTTATGAAAAATTTAAGTTCCTGTGTTATATCTATAATAGAAATAGATATAAAAATTGTTTATATTGTATTTTTGATAATCCGTCATATAAATACTTCTTAAACTATAGTTAAGAATGCAATGACATCTCATCTCTTATTTCTAATTTAAAATATTTTTTGCAGGAAGCTAAAGTTTTAAAAAGTGTGATCTTCATTTCGAATCAATTTTCACTAGCCATAGAAGTTGCAACATTGGTGGCCATTTTCTTGGAAAATAAATGAGTAAGTTTCATGTTCTTTAAATAGTAAACATTTTTATGATTTGAAAATGATTTTCTTTTGGTTTGTTTATGTAAGACCAATTTCTTTTCTCCCTCTTTTCATTATTTAGATGAAATAAATTTAATTGTTGTTCATTGTCATTGTCACAAGTTTTCATTTCAACATCTTCTGGGAATAACCCTTGCTATTCCATGTTATTTGTACTTATTTACAGATGTTAGAATATAACAATTTTGAATTTGTACTAAAAATGTAAGAGTTACATTTGAGAAGTTTCTTTTTATTGAATTGAGGCTTCTGTGATCCATATCAGGTTTACGAGATATTTTTCAGCGTAAATCACAATATCTGTCATTTGTAAGAGTTACATTTGAGTAGTTTCATTTTATGAAATCGTTGACAATTTTTATAAATCAAATCTGTAAAAATAAATATACTAGTTACAACAACATTTATTGTTACAATAATGCTTTGATGGGATGTTAAAATTTTGAATTTTTACTTAGAATGTTTGAGTTGAATTTGAGAAGTTTCCTTTTATGAAATCTGGACATTTTTAAAATTGTGTTTACAAAAAGAATTTTGCAAGTTAAAACTACATTTACTATTACAATAATGGTTATTATTATGATTGACTTCCTTTAATAACATAGAAAATTTTGTGGTTAAAATTTAGAGAAGAAATGCCAAGTAATAAAATTGATATATAATGAAATAATTGAATAATTTGACACTCATCAATTTACCTGAAATGTAAAATGACATGTATGAAAAAAATACCCATTATTAGATATATATATTTGTTAGGAAATTAATTTTGAAAATTAATATTCGGAATTCAAAACCTAAGCATTGTTTTCTAGTAAAAACACATATTTTTTTTTTAATAATTTTTTTAATATAAGTGAAATAGAATATAAAATTAATATGAAAATTTTAAATTTTTATATGCTTATCAAGTTCAAGTTTTTTATAATTTTTGTTTTTTCTTTTAATTATAATTATATATCTATATAAAATATCTAAAAAAATTATATATAAATTAAAAAACAAATAATAAGATATATTTTAAAAATGAGAAATGGCACACGCATGGCCCGACCTACTGAAAATAATGCTTGAGATTCTTGGCCATTGAAAGGAACTTTGTCATCCTCCTGTTAACACCAAAATAAGGGTTTACATTGTTCCTAGTCATGGTCTTAGATAAGTGTCAAGTCACCCTATGTTTTAATGGGTAGGTGATAAGTTAGGAGTCTCAAAGGTTTCATTTTTCATATCCAAATAAAGTCTAACAACCTTATTCCATGTTTCATGAGTCTTACATTCTTTTTAGAAACTCATAGCTTAAACCATTTTGAAATATTTTGGAATTAGCCCCGAAACCACATTTTCATAGCACAGACGGTGTAAAATGTATGTTTTGGGCCACGAAAACGCTGCTCTTTTTGTAGTGCTTTTCCCTACACGCTACGAAAGTGCGGATTCATAAGAACGGTCTTGTCAAACATCAATCTGTTAATATTCTGTTAAAATTTTCATTAATAGGTGTCAGCTAGGAGTCAGTCCATAAGCATGTCGCCATCCAAACTCATCATTTGGAATTTAGGGCTCATTATGAAAGGTAATTTCAAATTCGAAAGGGCTGGCTAGTCTTTAATTTTAGTTTGTATGCAAACCCTCAAACAGAATTGTTTTTCGAATGGTAAGCTTTGGTAATTTTTCACCAAGGTTTTCCTCATCCATAATTCAGGCGAGGCTGACCACCATTGGCAAGCGAGGCTGGTTTTGTTACACGAATTCAGAAGGAAAGATGACGGAGGAGAAGAAATGTCACAGGTCTGGTCATTGTCTAAGAACAGAGCCTAAAAGCACCAAGGTCTTAGTCAGAGATAAATCAGTTGTAGAAGCCCTCAAGAAAGAAGGTTGCTGGAAGTTTTGTAAGAAATTGCAGGGAGGACATACTCAAGTGACAAAGGAGTTTGCACTACATTTTACTGGATCAAGCACAAAGGTCGGAATCCTAAACTTGCAAATTTCTCCAGAGGTCATAGCTTTGATGACGGAGATCCCTAGGGGGCAAGATACATGGTTCAAAAACTTCAGATTTGACATGGAACCATATAAGGTGTTTCTAAAGTCAGAGTTTGTCGAAACAAACTTAACCAAGGTAGTTCCCAGAGACTACATCAAGGACAGCTATGTCAACTTGCTCTTCAACATTCAACGATATTTTACCTATGAAGGCAGATCTCAAAAGGTTTATTCATATCATTTTAAACTCTTGTTGCATTTGACTGGTATGATTTCTTTAGATTCACCTTACTTCTTATATCGAAGTGTAGCTAAGATGGCAGATAAAGTACAGTTGAAATTGCAAGGATGTGAAACTTCCCTGTTTCATCATGGTCTAATTAAATTGATAGTTCTACATGAACTCAAAAGAATCAACAAAGAATGGTATTCGTTTTTGTTTATATGTGACTTTGGGGTAGAAAATCAATGTGTAGACATTAGTCCTAGGGTTAAAGGAACCCCATCAGCAGAAACCAGCAAGTCTGTAATGTTCAAGGCAAAAAGGTTTGTTAAGTTGAAACCTAGGAAGCAGGTGAAAGAGAAAGTAAGAAAGACACCAGTAGTCATTCTTGAAACTCCTAAATCTACAAAGGAAAAGATATCTGAGGTTAAGGGAATGACACAAGAACAGTAAACCAACAAACCAATTCAAAGGAGATTGGCTAGAAGTCAAATTGCAAAGGAGAAAGGTAAAACAATGATCTTGGGAGAAGGTGCAAGATTGAAGGGTGATTTAAATGATATTTTAAAAGCCATTGATATTGTAGAATCCCCTTTAGCACAGGCAGACATGATAAAATTTGATCAAGGAAACCCTCCAAGAAACTGGAATTTGAGGATGATGTTACAACATTTGTTTTCAAACCTAGAAATCCCTTAACCAGGTAATCCAAGAAGATGCAAGAGTCCAATATTGATCTGGGGAGAAAAGAAGAAGCCTCCACTATTCAAGAAGAGCTGATAGACTTACCATCTCTAAGACCTAAAGCTGACAAAAACACAGTTCTTTCCACTCAAACAGAAAAAGCCAATTATGAAGAAATGGAAGAAATGTTAAAAGCTGCTAATAATGAAATTTCTAGACTAAGAGTGATAGCAAGAATGCCTGTTGCTGAAAGGATAGAGTTCAAAAGGATAAAGGCTCTTTGGGAAGTTGAAAAAGTTTCCAAACCAGAAACAGTAAGTAGTGAAACTCAATACTTTACCTGGATTGTTCTTGCAATCAAAGAAGCCAGATTTGTAAGGAGGAATAATGATTAGTTGAGAGATACTAATAGGAGATTGAAGAGACAAATTGAAGACCTAGAAATACAGCTAACCAAATCTAGAAAATGTGCTACATCAATAATGAAATAGGGTGATGAAAAAGGGCAGTGAATTGTATATTTTAAAATAGTTTTGGCATATAAAAACAAGGACAGTTGTGAAGAAAAACATCTTATAAGAGTAAGTGGTTTTGATCTTTGGTTGATCATATCAGTCTTCATGGAATTTTAAAAAACTCCCAAACTACATATTTTTGAAGGCCGTGTTGAAAAAGATCATACACAACAGTTTCATAGTGCGCTACGAAACTGCTGAAGATGATCATTTAGCACTTATAGATGCTTTTTAGGCGTAAGGTATGATTAATTCCAAAATTTAAAATTTCTGGTAGACATGGGATCATATATGAAGTTTCAGATGTGGTGTTGAAAGCAAAGTTCCAAGAATTATTTCATAAGTGATATAAAGGTTGTGCTATGAAAACAGATTATTTTCGTACCACAATCATGTTTCATTCTTTCCTCCATATGTTCGAGTTTTCTTTTTGCACAGGTGGAAAATGAAGTTTTCATGGATTATTAATGCATGCCACATGTACACCAACAAAACTACTTGAAGGTACGCATAAAGGATTAAGGGCCTTAAAAGGGAGAACTCTGTCTCCTAGTTTTCAGGACAGTTAGGTCATGACTCAGTAGGTTTTCCAACAACACTGTGGACATCATCAAGCTGAAAGACATGGGTTGGAAACTAATTAAAGAATGTATTGAAGTTATACATAAGGTTGTTGAAAGAATGTTTTAGGAGTTTCACTCCTATTTGTATTAGGACTCTTAAAGACAACTAGTTGTCAGGTTGTAATTAAGTAGTTTGTTTTATGAATAGATAGGTGTCAAAGTTAGGAATTAGAATTCCCCTAAAGATGGATCATAGTATCCAAGGTTGTAAAACTGTATATAAAGCTTGAGAATCGAATTCCTCATGGGTTGGTAATTTCATTAGCAAAAGAAAGTTGTGTTATTGTAAGACACTGTGGTTTTTCAAACTTAATGTAGAGATCAATTCGACTACTCAAGATTCACAAGGAGTTTATGTGTTTGATGTTCTTATGGCCCTTTTAAATTACTTATTTGCAGCAGTACGAGCTTCTCATACTTAGAATTCATTGGAAAATCTTTTAACTTGCTTCACATGCTTGTAAATTGTGTTGATTCACTATGTTACAGTTTCATTTATAAACCTAAATCTAAGTGCCTTGACTTCTATGTTTTGTTGATCATGTTGTTTTGTTGAAGACTATCTTGACTCCATAGCCCAATAGATGTTTGCTAATCTTTGATTCAACCAGTCAGCCAGTTATACATTTGTCCATTTTCTTCCCAGAGCTAGCCATTTAATCATTAATGAAAAATCTTAAACCTATTGAGAGAGCCCTCTCAGGTTGAGGAGGCTAAGCCTCAACCAAATGATTGGTTTGAAAGGGTTACTCATAGTCTACTTGATCATAAGTCTATCAAGGTTATATTTTGTGATAACATTTTGGTGCATTTGCCAAGAGTCTGAAGATTATTCATTCCCGAAATCAAGAAACTAAAATTTTGAAGGTAGCAGGAGCTTAGAAAGTTTCTCGAGGCTGGAATATACCATGGTGAATCCATATATTTTCAAAGATTTAAAGGTGGCTTCGAGAAGGATATACACACGGAGCAATCCTGATCCCAATCCACCTACCATTGGAGACAATACAAACATTTTAAGAGACAGTCAAAGATTTTCAGAAATATCAGGTACTCCATCTTATTCGAAATCTTTTCTCTCTGAATTCTCGAGAAGTCCCGAAGACAAAAAAGTTGATGATAAAATTCATGAAGTGTTGTTTAGATCAAAAAATGAAAAGGAACCTATTGATCTTATCTTAGACCTGCAAAAGAGAGGAATTGACACTCCATCCTTAATAACCCAAGAAGACAAAGAAGAGTTTTGGGAAATTGTTACCTCTGAGCTATTTTTAGAAAGAGAATCTCTAGATAAATTGAAAAAACTTGACCCTTTGAAAGTCTTGCTGAAATCTAAAGTTGGTTTACCTCTTCCAAATTGGATTTCATTTGTTAGTGGTTTATAGAAGCCAAGTAGTCCTCCTCTTATCAGTTCTTCATCTTCTGTTTCTACCATTCCTAGTGGCTTACAGAAACCGAGTAGTCCTCCTCATATCAGCTCTTCATCTTATGTTCTTGTTATTCCTATAACTACTATTCCTCCTTTAATCATGACTGCACTTGCTAGGTATGCTCCGCTTGTGCTCCCTACTATTTTGCAAGACCTTCCTAGTAAATATGCTGCTAGGATCCCTACCTGGGGTAGTGATGAAGAAATTACAGCAGAAGAACATGTAGAAAGATTTAATGATTTTGTTGACAGAGAAGAAGTCGATGATGAGGATGTGAAGTTAAGACTTTTTGCTCAGAGCTTTATTGGTGAAGTTAGAAAATGGTTTAAATCACTTACACCAGGAAGCATTCAAAGTTGGGTAGAGTTTGAAGATAACTTTCTAGGAAAATGGGGAAACATAACTAATCCAATTCAAGTACTTACTAAATATAACAACCCTAGAAGAGCATTTGATGAAACTATTCAAAATTTTTCAAAAAGATTCAATAAAGTGTTTAACTCAATTCCAACTTGCTTGAAACCTTGAGAATCCCTAGCACAAATGAGATATGCTGAAGCATTTGATTATGACTTTTCTCTCTTGTTGAGAGAAAGAAAATCTCGTACACTTGTTGAAATGCAAAATGATGCAGTAAAGGTAGAGGTAAACATGATAGCTGCTAAAAAGTAAAAAATGGGAAAAACTAAATTGAAAGAAGAAGAAAAACCTTCCTCATCAACTTCTGAAGATAAGTTAGACTCAATGATGAAAACCATGGAGAAGCTGATGGAGAGGTTAGCTCTTGGAAACACTTCTACTCCTCCTATGCAACATGGAGACCTCAAAACTAGCAAAGACCAAGAGAAAATAGAAACCAATAGCCTAATCCTCCAACAAGACCTCCTTTTTAGCAGAATTTGGTTGATGAAGAAGATGACCCTGAAATTCCTGAAGAATCTATCCATTGCCTTGATGAAGAGATGTCAAGAATTCTCTTGACTAAAGAAGAGCATGATGAGTTAGATTTGTCCAATCAAGGGTAAGAGCCTTCAGATTATTTTAAAGGGTATCAACATGCCATATTTAAAATTCAAAAACAATATAATCTTAGAAACAAAAATGTGTCGATTATTGCAAATAAAGCGCAGCCTAAAAAAAATGTTCCAAAGGTGGCTGAAGCCAAGAATGATACCCCAAAGTTTGTTGAAGGTAAGAGACACACTCCACTTGGTAAAAAGGACACTCAACTTCCTCCTCCTATCAAAGAAGCTGAAAAATCTATTTCTATTTTCAACCTTGAGAATGAAATTTCAAAGATTAAAATATCAGTTCCTTTTAGTGAGATTCTCAAGGTAAATAAATATAGAAGCAAGATTTTTGAGATGTTGAATTCATAACCAAGAGCTGTTGATATTTTAAATGTCCAAGAAGATAATCCTACTATATATTTGGGTCCAAGGTTAGAAGATGATCAAAATGAGGAATTTCCTCCTTTCTATGTAAGCATTAGTATTGATTAGATGACTTTACATAATGCTATGTTGGATTCTAGGGCTTCTCATAATCTCATGCCCAAAGTAATTATGGAAAAGTTAGGGTTACAAGTAACAAGACCATATAAGGATTTATTTTCTTTTGATTCAAAAAAGGGTTCAATGTATTGGTTTAATCAAAGATGTTGTTGTTGGTCTAACACAAATCCTGGGAAAGACAATTTCTATAGACATTGTTGTGGCTGATATTCCACCAAAGTTTGGGATGTTGCTATCAAGATCATGGGCAACGAAAATTAAAGGCACAATGCAGATGGACCTTACTTATGCCACAATTCTTTCTTTTGGTGAACAAAGGAGATTGTATCAGGAGACTAGAATGGCTTATATGGTAATCAACAAAGATAAACCTCATAATTTTCCTATTTATGCATTTGATGCTGAACTTGGATCTGCCATTCTTTTCAATGAGTCAGTTGATAGTGGTCTGGAAGAAATGAGAGCAGAAAATCATCAAGTAAATAACAAAGAGATGAAGGGATGGTGGTCATTGTACTTTGATGGATCAACAGGAAAAGAAGGGTAGGAGTAGGAACTTGGATTACAAGCACAAGTGATGAGAGTAATTTTTACTCTTACAAACTAAATTTTGATTGCGCAAATAACATGGCTAAATATGAATCTTTGATTTTGGGTCTAGATGTTTTGATAAGAATGAAGGCTCAGAATATTTTTGTTTTTGGAGACTCTCAATTGGTTATTAGACAAGTTGAATGTGTTTATCAAACAAAGGATGTAATAGTGAGAGCATATAGAAATTTAGTTTTAGACATGTTGGAGAATTTCCAAGCCTATTCTTTCATTGTCAAAACTAGAGACTAAAATTCCATTGCTGATTCTCTTGCTGTTTCACAAGCCTTTTTGTCATTCCTATTCATTCTTCTGAGAAATATGAGATTGAAGTTTGGCATAGACCAGGTATACTAGACAATATCACCAATTAGAAAGTTTTTGAAGATGATCAACAAGTAAATAATTTTATTAAGCTGAAAGAAGAATTTGAAAGTACTCAAGTAGATCAACAGAACATGCTTGTTGAGTCTAAAGAAAATTTTGAAGTCTTGCAATTAAAGAATAATTCAATACCAAAGGGTCTTATTCCTCTTGAGAAGCCTTTTGATCAGAATGATGCGTTCAAATCACCAAAGATAGAAGCTGATGAAGAGGAAGTAGAAAGTTGTAATCTAGGTACATCAGGTTTTCCTAAAATGATCAAAATTTCAAAGTTTCTTCCAGTTGATATGAAATTCAAATGTATTGAGATGATGAAGAGGTTTGTTGATGTTTTTTCTTGGAGTTATGCTAACTTAGAACAATATGATCCTTCCATTATTCAACATACTATTCTTATTAAAGAAAATGAGAAACCATTCAAACAGAAGTTGAGAAGAATTAATCCCCTTCTCATGCCATTGATTGAAAAGGAGATTAAGAAGCTTTTTGATGCTAAAATCATTGTCCCGATCAGATTCTCAAATTGGCTTGCAAATTTGGTTCCGTTTAGAAAGAAGAGTGGATAAATCAGAATTTGTATTGATTTCAGGAATTTAAATAAGACTTCATTAAAGGACAACTATCCTCTTCCCAAGATGGATTCAATTGTACAAAATATTGTTGGTTCACAAAGAATGTCTATGCTTGATGGCTTCTTAGGTTACAATCAGATTCTTGTGCATCAGGATGTTCAGGAGAAAACAACCTTCACAACACCATGGGGCACATTCATGTATTCCAAGATGCCTTTTGGTCTCATGAATGCGGGAGCTACTTTTCAAAGAGAAATGGACATTGATTTTTCTGAAGAAAAGGACAAGACGGTGGTTGTTTATCTTGATGACATATCAGTCTTTTCAAAGAAAGAAGAAGATCACCTGAAACACCTAGAAAAAGTTATGCTGAAATGTAGAAGTTTTGGTATCTCCCTTAATCCTACTAAAAGCATCTTTGCTTTAACTACAGGCAAATTACTTGGTCATATTATTTTTGAAGATGGAATTAGGATTGATCCTAACATAGTTAATGCCATTCAAAAGGTAGATTTTCCAAGAAGTAGGAAAGAAATTCAATCATTTCTTGGGAAAGTGAATTTTGTTAAGCGCTTCATTCCTAGCTTTGCTAAGATTGTCAAAGATATTACAAGGAAGTTAAAGAAAGGAGTTGATATTAAATGGATAGCTGAGGCAAAGAATTCTTTTGAGAAAATTAAGAAGGCATTCACACAAGCATCAATACTCATCAGTCGAGATTTATCAAAAGAATTTATGGTTTTTACATTTGCTTCCGAAAATACAATTGCTAGAGTTTTGCTTCAAAAGGGAAATCAAGGTATCAAACGTCCTATCTCTTTATTTAGTAGAACATTAGCTAATGATTCTCTGAAGTATAATATTCTAGAAATATAGGCTTATGCTTTTGTAAAATCTATTAAAGACTTCAAAATTTACATTCTGCATTCTCACATTGTGGCATATGTTCAAAGTACTATGGTGAAAGACATTCGAACTCAGGTAGATCCTGATTGTAAAAGGAGAAGATGGATCGAAAAATTGTTGGAATATGATATATACATTAAACCAACCAAATTGTTGAAGGGAAAAGGGTTGGCGAAGTTAATGACTGAGTCAAACTTGGATTGTCTTGACATAAATTTGAATGCAGAAATATCATAAATTTTTGATGATGAGAAAGAATTGGTTCCAATTGATGATAAATATCTTGTTTCAGATTGGTACAAAGATGTGGTATTTGTTTACAACATCACAAGGCTCCCACTGATCTAACAAAATCCAAAGCAATGTTTGTGAAGCTAAAGTCTTTGAGATATTTTATATTTGACAGAAATCTGTTTTGGAAAGATAAAGGAGGAATTTTGTTGAATTGTTTACTTGAAGAGGAGGCTAAAAAATTCATTGAAGAATACATAAAGGTGATTGTCGAGGACACCATTATTGGAAAGCTACAAAAAATAAGATTCTAAGAGCGGGATATTTTTGGGCAACAATGTAAAGACATTTACAAAAGAATTGTTGCATGTCATGAATGCCAAATTTTTGAAGGAAGAAGAAAACTTGTACCTCTGGCTTTGGTACCTATCTATGTGGAAGCACCTTTCCAGTAGTGGGGTTTAGACTTTATTGGAAAAATACATCCATCATCATCAAGATGGCATCGCTGGATTCTGAAAACAATGGACTACTTCACCAAATGGATAGAGGTAATATCAACAAGGAAAGCTAATGATTCTCTAATTATTTCTTTTCTAGAGAATAATATGTTATCTCGATTTGTGTGCCCCATGAAGATTATAACAAGTAATGCTCAAGCTTTCAACTCTCAGAAAATGATTAGTTTATGTCATCAATATCACATCACTCTTGGACACTCTACAACATACTATCCACAAGGAAATGGTCTTGCTAAATCATCAAATAAGAATATTGTAATAATCATTGAAAAGGTATTGCAAGAGAACAAGAAATCTTGAGACTTAAAGTTGAAGTATGCCTTATGGGATGATAGGATATGTACAAAGAGATCAATTGGGACTTCACCTTATGAATTAGTTTATGGTGCTGAAGTTATTTTTCCAACATCATTGGGTGTACCAGTCATGAAACTAATTCAAGGACTTGAATAAGAAAAAAATTCTATATAGAGGAGGATAAACCAGTTGATAGCTTTGCAGGAAAAGAGGAATGAAGTCTATGACGACCATCAACATGCTCAAAATAGAATTAAAAATACATTTGACAGGAAGATTAATGAAGACAGTTTCCAAATAGAAGACAAAGTGTTGAAATGGGAGGCCAAAATTGAGGAAAAGGGAAAGCATGGTAAGTTTGAGAATTTACGGAAGGGTCCTTTTAAGATTGTTGGCTTTCATGGGAACAACAGTTATATATTATAAGAAATTGATGGAGGATCATACGCTAGAGGGCCTACCAATGGCAGATTCCTAAAGCATTAGACTCGCTGAAATTTTATCAGTCACTCATGGCATTGTATATATTCCATCTTTGTCAGTTTTTATTGCTAATAAGGACAAGTTGAAATAGAGAGCTCAAGCCTGACTCAAAGGCCCAATAGTTTGAAGAAGATGCTTATCAAATCAAATAAAATTATTTCTATTTTACCAAAAAAATGAATAGCATTGGATCTACAAGTTCTTAGTGTGCCACACGGGTACACTATCCCAAGTGGAGTCACTGTTATCACCAAAATAAGGGTTTACGTTGTTCCTAGTCATGGTCTTAGATAAGTGTCATGTCACCCTATTTTTTAATGGTTAGGTGATAGGTTAGGAATCTCAAAGGTTTCATTTTTCATATCCAAATAAAGTCTAACAACCTTATTCCATGTTTCATGAGTCTTACATTCTTTTTAGAAACTCATAGCTTAAACCATTTTGAAAACTTTTGGAATTGGCCTCGAAACCATGTTTTCGTAGCGCAGACAATGTAAAATGTCTATTTTGTGCTACGAAAATGCTGCTCTTTTTGTAGCGCTTTTCCCTGCGCACTACAAAAGCACGGATTCATAAGAAGACTCTTGTCAAACATCAATCCATTAAGATTCCATTAAAATTTTCATTATTAGGTGTTAGCTAGGAGTCAATCCATAAGCATGCCATCATCCAAACTCATCATTTTGAATTTAGGGCTCATTATGAAAGGTAATTTCAAATTTGAAAGGGCTAGCTAGTCTTTCATTTTAGTTTGCATGCAAACCCTAAAACATAATTATTTTTCGAACGGTAAGCTTTGGTAAATTTTCACCAAGGTTTTCCTCATCCATAATTCAGGCGAGGTTGACCACCATTAGCAAGCGAGGTTGATCAACCAAACTTCAAGCAAGGCCGGTTTTGTTATAGGAATTCAGAAGGAAAGATGATAGAGGAGAAGAAACGTCACAGGTCTGGTCATTGTCTAAGAACTGAGCCTAAAAGCACCGAGGTCTTAGTCAGAGATAAATCAGTTGTAGAAGCCTTCAAGAAAGCGGGTTTCTAGAATTTTTGTAAGAAATTGCAAGGAGGACCTACTCAGGTGACCAAGGAGTTTGCACTACATTTCACTGGGTCAAGCACAAAGGCCAGAATCCTAAACTTACAAATTTCTCGAAAGGTCATAGCTTTGGTAACAGAGATCCCTAAGGGGAAAGATACATGGTTCAAAAACTTTAGATTCGACATGGAACCATGTAAGGTGTTTCTAAAGCCAGAGTTTGTAGAAACAGACTTAACCAAGGTAGTTCCCAGAGACTACATCAAGCTATGCCGACTTTCTCTTCAACATTCAACGCTATTTTACCTGTGAAGGTAGATATCAAAAGGTTTATTCATATCATTTTAAACTCCTGTTGCATTTTACTGGTATGATTTTTTTATATTTGCCTTACTTCTTATATCGAAGTGTAGCTAAGATGGAAGATAAAGTACAGTTGAAATCTCAAGGATGTGAAACTTCCTTGTTTTATCATGGTCTAATTAAACTGATAGTTCTACATGAACTCAAAAGGATCGACAAAGAATGGCATTCATTTTTGTTTTTATGTGACTTTGGAGCAAAAAATCAAGGTGTAGACATTATCCCTAGGGTTAAAGGAACTCCATCATCAGAAACCAGCAAGTTTGTAATGTCCAGGGAAAAAAGGTTTGTTAAGATGAAACCTAGGAAGCAGGTGAAAGATCAAGTAAGAAAAAAACCAGTAGTCATTCTTGAAACTCCTAGATATACAAAGGAAAATATATCTAAGGTTAAAGGAATGACATAAGAATAGTCAACCAACAAACCAATTCAAAGGAGATTGACTAGAAGTCAAGTTGCAAAGGATAAAGGTAAAAAAATGATCTCAGGAGAAGGTTCAAGCTTGAAGGGTGATTTAAATGATATTTTGAAAGCCATTGATATTGTAGAATCCCCTTTGGTGTTGACAAACATGATAAAATTTGATCAAGGAAAGTAAAAAATAAATAAACCCTCTAAGAAACTAGAATTTTGAGGATGATGTTACAACATTTGTTTTCAAACCCAGAAAGGCCTTAACCAGGAAATCCAAGAAGATGCAATAGTCCAATATTGAGTTGGGGAGAAAAGAAGAAGCCTCTGCTATTCAGGAGGAGCTTATAGACTTACCATATCCAAGACCTGAAGCTGACAAAAACACAATTCTTTCCACTCAAACAGAAAAAGCCAGTTATGAAGAAATGGAAGAAAGGTTAAAAGCTGCTAATAATGAAATTTCTAGACTAAGAGTGAGAGAAAGCTACTGAAAGGACAGAGTTCAAAAGGATAAAGGCTCTTTGGTAAGTTTAAAAAGTTTCCAAACCAAAAATAGTAAGCAGTGAAACTCAATACTTTACCTGGACTGTTCCTGCAATCAAAGAAGCTAGATTTCTAAGGACGATTAATTATCAGCTGAGAGCTACTAATAGGAGATTGAAGAGACAAGTTGAAGACTTAGAAATATGGCTAACCAAATCTGGAAAAGGGGTTGTAGAAATAATGAAACAAGGTGATGAAAAAGGGCAGTGAAGTATATATTTTAAAACAATTTTGGCATATAAAAAGAGTTTTGGCATGTAAAAAGAAGGACAGTTGTGAAGAAGAACATCTTTGTTATAGAAATTTTTGGGCACTTCAACCCCAATCACAAATGTCCATAAACTGAGGGCTGTTAAGTCCCTAAAAGGGTTGCTTCATTGCCTAAAGGAACAAGGTCAACTGATTACATCATCTCCCAGAAGTTCTCCACTGAAAACTGCTCATAAATGGTCAAAACTCGACCATACTGAAAGCTCCATGCAGAGGGTGCGATGCATATCACCTTCCCAGTGTACAAGGTGCGATGCATACTAATTTGCTCTTGTGTAGGGTGCGATGGTCGGGAATGGATAAATGGCAGGGAAAAAAATGCGAGGTGGAAGATCATGGAATCTTCCAGAAGCTTCCCCTCTGACACTTGCCACTCCATTTTCGACCAGGGATCAGTAAGAGATATTCATTCTCCAAGTGGAAGAAGGAACTATAAGAGAGAGGACACTAATCAAGATCCCAAAATATGACTCATCTCTCTGTAATCATCTATATATGGATCCCTCATCACAGAGATCCAGAGGCTGGAATTTTGTAACTTATAGAGAAGTGTTGTTGGTATTATGGTGTACATTCACAGTGTTGGGTGATTTTTCTTTGCTTGAGGTGAAGAAGGGCTTCTTAGCTGGAGGATGATGCTAGGTTAGAGCACATGGTTGTAATCTTCTTGCTACTTTTCATCTGAATAAAGCTATTCTTGTTTCCTTCCATATTCTTGTGTACTTGTTTATATATGCATGTATATAGTTAATGCACATCTGATAATGCATTATTTATAAATTTTGCACATCAAATATTCCCACTCATCACACCGGCAATCTCTGTGTGTGATGACGAGTACACAACCTATCGCACAAATCAAGCTACTCCCATTTCACCACACCCCAACTAGTTTCACACATTCATAGTGCTGACATTCTTTCTACATTTTTGTGATGACCATGATGCCTACGCACTTTTTCACCAATTGTGTGTGGACGTTCTATCATGTCTAGCACATAGCAAACTTGGTTCCCTCATTGAGAGTGTTTGCATGATTGTTCAAAACTTTTCTTTGTTCATATGAAACTAGGAATCTAGCATCTCGACCGACTGGTCTGATTTTTCTTCTATCTTGGGTGTGCAGTTTATCATTTTCCCAAAATTACATCCAATGATAGTTGCTTCATACACTATGATCTTCACCGTGTAACATCTTTATTCTTAGACTTCTGTCAAGCAAGTGATGCACTTTGGCCTACGCCGATGGTTATGGCAGGCCCTCATTGTCTTGACATGACTGATGAGAGTGACCAGATCTATCTATCCATATTAGATTCCCATCATGATACCCTCTCTCAAATTAGGAATCCATCTTCTCAAATATCACAAATATTTCAAAACAACCATCACGAATTTTATGATCCAATTGTTGAATGGATGGAACAATCCTACTTGGAGAGTCATTTTGTAGGTAACAAGCTTTAGTCCTTCCTCTCACTCACTAAGAAACTTGGTGCAGAACAACAAACACTCACAAGAGGCCTCTAAGGTTTGTTTAAAAATTGCAGTCACAGAAGACATAAGCATGTGTGTTGGGTGGTTGTGACACATTCTTCCACCCACAGGCTATACTTTCTCTCTCGTGTGCACATTTGTCAAGTTTTTGCATTTTCTGTTGTACACTGTTTTTTATCTATTTTAATCGCTTGTATCTTCGTGATTGCATGTCAGGTACACCTATGGTGGCTTCATTGGAAATTTCATTTCACATAACCTCTAACAGTTTAGCATAGGAGTAGGAGTAGTGTTTGCTTTCTCGCTTGTCTTTGTTTTTTGGTTTACATGTTTGTTTTCTTGCTGACTTGGTTTAGTTTGTTTGCTTGTTTTCTTTGCTTTATTTTTTGTGTGTTGGATTTGCTTACTACTTTTGTTTCATTTTGTTTTGTTTGATTGATACCTTGCTATTTTTTTCTAGAAATAAGTGTTTCCATCTACTAAGTTTTTGCTTTTGAATGAGTATGTGGCTGAAATCTAAGAGACTTGTGACACTGCTGATGAGCCCCAGAAATTGATAACTATATGGGCTCATTCTGCCTCTTATTTCGACTTAATCCACCATTCTCATTAGTTTGTTGTATGTTTTTGAATATATTTATGATAATAGAGTGAATTGGGTTAGTCACTTTGCCATGTAGTGTAATGAGTGTTTTATGCATATTTTTTGGACAAAGACAAGGAATTTATCAGAAAATGGCAACCAAACTCAAGGAAAATAGGGAAGAGGACTTGTAGGGGGAGTGTCTCCTTCATTAATGACCCCTTTCCTCAAATCCTCCATCAACAACTCAAAGCAGAAAGGCCCACATTGATGATTCCAAGGGGTAGCCGAGCAAGTCAGGTAGGACTGTTGTTTATCTTCAGTTCTAGGAAGCCGAGTTCCTTGATTTTAGGAGGACTGTTGGAAGTCCCCATTTGTATAAATAAGAAGGCTTTGAGCCTCAGTAGGTTAGCCAATTATTAGTATATTTTTTCACTTTTGTGCAGCACATTGTTCAACTTATTTTCGAGTTCCTTTTGAGAATAGTTTATGTGATGTAACTGTTATTTTTTATAAATGAAGATGAAACAGTTTCTGATCCAGCACTGATATCTTTTAGAGGGCTGAAGCTCTTGGGTTAGGGCACAACCCAAGCTGCCTAGCACCTCCTTTGTGTACTTATATGTTTTTGCTTCCATTCATGAGTTAAATTCTGTCGCATAGATTCATTTTAATTTGTTAGATTCGGTCGCTTTTGATGGTTAGAATAGTTGTTTTTGTTTCAGTTGCTCAAGTAGGTTGTTGCAGTGACAAAACAAGATTCAAAAAGACCACAACAAGACCTGATCTCCTTTCTCTCTTCTTGGGACTATGATTTGAGGTCAAGGCACTACTGCTGCCACCAAAAACATAGTTTTTGCTCTTCCATGCAACTGCTAGTGTGATACTTTGAGTTGAAAAGGTTGATATTGGTTTAGATTCATTTGCTAAGATAATTTCTTGTTCTGTTACCATAGTTCTCTCACATGCTTTTCTGTTCATAAGGTATTGTTCAACATTTTCTGTTTGTAGATCAGAAATTAGGTCAAGCTAGACAAAATTTTGTTTTTAGTTCTTTCTTTGGTCATATTTGATAAGTAAATGTGCAGATCTCTTGCAGTAAATCTTAGCTCACCATCCCTCCATAAAATCGCTAGCACCATCTCACTTCTCCTAGATTTCCTAACTCATTCACAGCATTTCACCAATCTGCCCTAATTTTTATGTTTTTCCATAAAGCTGCCTTCTTGCCATTTGAACAAATCCAACCATCAAATTCATCCTTGATATTCCTTGACAAGTTCTAGACATCTCAACACCTTCATCTAGCCTCCATTTCCCTTTTCCCATCATTTTTTCCACCTTCAAAACTCCAAAAACAGCTTTCGACCTCCTCCTGTAGATCCTCCTGTAGAACCTCTTGTAGATCCCTTGTAGCCTCCTATAGAATTTCCTGTGACTGATTTTTTGAAGTTTGATCACAATGAAAGTCTTCAGAAGGGTACTAGGGGCTTCTTAGGACCTCTCCACACTTTCCTCACCCTCTGCAAAAGCCAACTCCATCTTCCTTTGCCACCAAACCTCTGCACAGTCACAACCAGATAAATCACAAGCATAATAATTCCACACAAAAACACTGAAAAGTACAAAAAGATGATTTCTTCTCATTTCTTTTCAGAAGTATATTGAATAAATGAAATTTACCTTTTCATTAGTCAATGGCACTTATTTCATTAGTTTCCATCTCTTTTCTTGCAAAAGTAGGGTTAGTGGGTAAACTAGGGTTTCCTAGGGTTTGCATTTCATTATAGTTTTCATTCTCTTTTTTCACCTAGACTAGCCTCTATAGAGTTAGCTTTCTTCCATCACAGTTAAAAGCTTCTTCTGAGAACTAATAAAAGTTGGCTTAAGCTCCTAGCGAACTTGCGCCAGCTGATCAAGTGACAACCTGCAGTAAGAGCTAGTACTTGTGCATATAGCACCGTTGCTTCCAGGTTTGTTACAAATTAGCGAGTTGATAAAAGTAAAGAAGGAAGCCCCAGGAGTTGCCACATTATTGCTGCAATAATAGGGCCCACCAACTGCAGCACTTGGTTAGTCTTGCGTCCGTCTTCTCTATTCTTGGTTGTAACCTTCGACCGATGAAGTCTTGATGGAAAATATGAGCCATCTCTAAGGGGAACTTTGGTCCAACCATGAACCTATGTCCACATTGGGAAACCCCATTCCTATACTTAGCCTTCTGCTATGTGTGTTCAAGCTCATCCAACTAGTAGAAACAAAGAAAGGGAAAATCTAAATAAGAAAACCTATGTCAGAGATCTTACATGCTTCTCTAAAGGAATAACCTCTTGCGCTCTCACTAAGTCAGGATCCCTCTTCCGCCCCAAAAACAAATAAGTGCCAATACATAATCCTCTTAAAAAAAAAATAAGATAAATACAAAGGTGAAAGAAGAGAAAGGCTTCTTGCAAAGAGAGGTGAAGCATGTAACTCCATCGAGGTATTAACCAAGCTCGCTAGTAGTGAAGCAATGTGTGTGTTCCTTCATGACCCCATAAGGGTACTGTCAAGGCATGCCGGTAGCAAATAAACACCAGAGATGAAAAATTATACTCTAAAAATCTTCAACTCACAAACCAAACTACCCTTCCCAATTTCGCAACAATCTGATCAAGTTGAACTTTTGTTGTGTTTGACTGAGTTGGAAAAAGGTGAACCATGTCTTTCCATGGGGCAAGTGGGGAAGCCAAAGTAACCCACACAATGATTCAATACTCCCTGAAAGACCAAGGCCCTGTGTTGTCAATGAACCAAAATAGAGAAGCTGGAGTTCTACCAATGTGTCGCCAAGTGTTGTAGCAGCTACAACCACCCTCCATAATTTTGGCTCGCATGCAAATTTCAAAGCCTACTTTGGATCCTGTGATCGATCATCTTTGGTTGTTTGTTGGTAAGCTGATGATTTCAAGATCCCCTCCTTGGTATTAAAGAATTGTCCTCATTCTCATCTTTTTGTAGCATATGTCATTTTTGGGCATAGCGGTTGTTTTATGTCATTGTTAGGGTCCAACCCTAACCCACTTATTTATGTAATAGGATCGATTCATAGTTATAGTTAAGTAAAGAGTCAATAAATCCCATATTAATAATTGTAAGTGGTTGATCCACATTTAAAGAAGGGACCATAGTGAGTTGTAAATGGGCCATGACATTAGATAGATGGTATTAATAAGAACCATGGTATTGCATGTATGAATCCTATATAAAGGATAGAGACTCCACTCGAGGAGCATCGTGTCTTATTTTGTAATTAAGCCCAGCTCTATCGAAGGTTGCCCCCTCGAAGAGGCAAGTGAACATTGCTTTATGAATAATAAAATACTTGTTTTTATTTCTCATTGTTCTATGTTCTGGATATATTTATTCGCATATTTTGTATTATGGTATCTTCTTGCAGGTCATGAGCATAACAAGTGGTATCAAAGCACTTTCCAGGGCTGGTGGAATCTCTAAATTTTAGCAAAAAAAAAATTATCTAGAGACGTGTTCCGGCATCTTTAAACCACGAGATCTGCCATTGAGCACATAAACCTGTGGATTTGGGGAGGCATGCACATAGGAAATACAAGAGCTGGTCACACTTGTTGGAATCCCTTGTAACCCCTATGCGTACCCCTTCGAGTAGTAGCACACTAGACAGGAACCGCACACAGATTGTCTTCCAAATACCCTCTAGGTATATCGGAAGCCCCCTAGGCTCTTGAAACCTCGCCATAGAAAACCGTTAGCCGTCTTGCTGTTACAGTACACCGAGAACAACACTTGGGGAGATTAATCGCATGTATGATAGGGTAGTCGGGTTGTACGGATAAGGGTACGATTGATCCTCCTTGGCTAGTGCCCTAAAATATTGGGTCGAGTACTGCTGTCAAACCCTTATGTATATTGCGATCTGTAGCACTTGACACTCCTTGTGAACATAGTTCCCACGTCTCTCTCTGAATCATGCATCATCTTTGCCAGATTAGATCTAGTAGGTGGGGTTCTGTCACAGCAGCAACAATCAGCTCTGCCATTCAGATCTATCTGATCCACCATTTAGATCCATCATATCCGCCAATCAGATCCTCCATCTAGATCTAGCAGTTTTGGTTCTGTAGCAGTCACAAAAATTAGATCTGCCATTCATATCTAGCAGCAGGGGTTCAATCACTACCACATTCCTACTCATATTCTGCAATGGAGGGTTTGCCGACAGATCTGACTATTTGTTTGGGATCCTATTTATTACCCCCCGGGACGCTTATATGAGACTTAGCCCATAAGAACTAGGTCAACGAGCCGAGCAAGGTGGTACCATTCAATTGTTAGCATCAAAAAAGAAAAAAAATTGTGTGGTCCCAAATTTTAAGTGCATTGGTTCGATGCATGGTACAAACTAGAGCTCAAGCTATGGCCAATGAGAAGATCGACAGCCTTGAATCAAAATTAAATGATGTACTATCATCGTTGAAGACCTTAACTAACACACTCACAAAGGGCAAGCTGGAGGAACACACAAAGGCATATATTGTCAATGAAAACATTGAGGGCAAGTCTAGCCATTCTCTTCACCTCTTTGGCAGCCACCAACAATCCCAGACGTGACCACCCATGCTGGACATGTATAAATTTGATGGTTCTCATCCAGCCACATGGATAGCACAAATGGAGCAATATTTCACACTGAATCACATCAGAGATGATGCGACTCAGCTTAGTGTGGGTAGCACGTACTTGGACAATGAAAGATGGCAATGGTGGTAGTGGCATCAACGTTGCTATGGAAGGTCGGTGACTTGGTAAACATTCACAAAAGCTCTTACGGATCACTTTGGCCATGAATCTAACTTTTTGGGTCATCTCACTAAGCTTCGACAGACAGGAACAATGAACAAATATATTACAGCCTTTGAAGCCTTAGCTTTCCACACAGGAGGTCTACAAGATGAGTTCTACTTGGAATGTTTTGTCAGTGGTCTCAAAGAAGCCATACAAGCCCACGTCTGACTACAACACCCTATATAATGGTTGCATGCCTGTAGGATAGCTCATGAAGTAGAACATGTGTTAGTGGCCTAGTCCAATTGCCCAAATTTCATAGCCAAGGGTCGCCCCACCCAGGCTCAAAGCACTACCCAAACACTCAAGGTTCAAAAGGTGTCACCAGTGGAAAAGGTGGAAAGAAGAAAGCAAGGATTGTGTTACTACTGTGATGAGAAATACTCCCCCGGGTATAAATGCAAGGAGCCCAAATTCTTTCAAATTGATGCTACTAATCACGGTTCATCGGAGAAAGCCCCACCACTGGAGGAACCAGAGGAGGAAGAAGAGGACAACCAGCCAAACAATGTACCTGAAGAACCAGTTATCTCGCTGCATGCTTTGGCAGGGATTTCTTCTCCCCAAACTCTAAAAATTAGAGGTTTTATTAAGCATTGCCCTGTAGTAGTCTTGATTGATAGTGGTAGTACACATAACTTTATCCATCAAGGAGTCGTGGAATCAATGCATTGTTTTGTCAAAGAAATTTCTAATTTCCAGGTCCAAATTGCTGATGGGGGGACAATGAAATGTGAAGGCCGCTGTGAAAATGTCAAACTTCAAATGGGGGATTATCTATTAAAGACCCACATGTTTGCCATATACATGGGAGGGTGAGACATTGTCCTAGGAGCTGAATGGCTTCGCACACTTCGCCCAATCACAATGAATTTCCAAGAGTTATATATGAGCTTTAAGTAGAACAACCACACACATACCCTCCACGGACTCCAGGTGGGTAATACCTCTATCAACAGCTCACATAGGATGGAAAATTGTTAAAAAATATCCACCATGGAGTTGTAGCCCAACTTAACTCCATCCAGGCCTTCGAACCCACTTCTCTTCATATTCATCATGAGATGCAAAAGATCCTAAACAACCATCTGAAAGTCTTTGACAAGCCTCATGAGCTTCCACCTTCGAGAGGGGAACATGATCATAGCATTATTTTGGTCCTAGGGGCCCAACCACCAAATGTGTGCCCATATAGATATTCGTTCGCCCAAAGGAATGAAATTGAAAAAATCATCAAGGAACTCTTGGAAGCAGGCTTCATTCATCCCATCATTAGTCCTTATTCATTGCCACTCAAGAAAGATGGGGAATGGCGTATGTGTCTAGACTTCAGGGCCCTCAACTAGTTGATGATTAAAGATAAATTTCCCATCCCAGTATTCGATGATTTGCTGGATGAACTAAATGGGGCTCAATTCTTTACTAAGCTCAACCTTCGCTCGGGCTATCACCAAATTTGCATGAAAGAAGTAGACCTTCCAAAGACTGCTTTCTGAACTCATGAAGGCTATTGTGAGTTCTTGGTCATGCTATTTGGTCTTTGTAATTCCCCATCCACTTTTCAGAGCCTTATGAATCACCTGCTCAAACCATATCTCAGAAAATTTGTCCTTGTCTTCTTTGATGACATCCTCATCTACAGCCGCACCTGGGCCACACATCTTCAGCATGTAGATCTTCTCTTGCAACTGCTCCAGAAGCATAAATTATTTGGCAAGATGTCCAATTGCTCTTTTGGCATGGAAGAAGTTGAGTATTTGGGCCACATTGTGGTGTGTGAAGGTGTCAGGGTGGACCCCAAAAAGATCCAGGCAATGTAGGATTGGCCTCAACCAAAGACCTTGAAGAGCTTGAGAGGATTTTTGGGTCTCACAGGCTAATATCGCAAATTTGTCCGCAATTATGGTTGCATTGATAGACCTCTCACTCAATTCCTCAAGAAAATTTCATTTCTTTGGAATGATGAAGCACAACAGGCCTTTATAGCTCTCAAACATGCCATGTGTTCCACTCCCGTATTAGCACTACCTGACTTCACCAAATATTTTCTGATTGAATGTGATGCTTCAGGTACGAGTATTGGGGTGGTCTTAATGCAGGAAGGTCGACCCTTAGCCTTCACTAGCCAACAACTAAGTGGGAAAGATCTAGGACAATCTACCTATGAGAAGGAGATGATTTCCATCTTACATGCAGTAGATACCTGGCAACCATACTTATTGGGGTGGCGTTTACAAATCCACACAGACCATCAAAGCCTTAAATATTTTTTGGAGCAATGCCTATCCTCGCCACAACAAAATAAATGGCTCACCAAAATGCTGGGATATGATTATGAGATCATTCACAGGAAAGGGTGTGAAAATATCATAGCAGATGCGTTATCACACCAATTTGAGGAGGAAAGCACCCTGCTCGCAATATCCCTTCCCATTCTAGAATTGATTGAAGAGGCTCACAAGGAATGGTTTTCACATCCCTAGCTCTCCCAACTCATTAATCAATTGTAGGCAAATCCAAATTCCACAGCAGGCTACTCTTGGCATGATGAGATTCTTCGCTACAAGGATAGAGTCGTGATATCACCAACATCCACCCTCAAAAGCCGCATTTTGGCAGATTTTCACTCATCTCCCATTGTAGGACATTCAGGCTTTCAGAAGACTTATGCTCACACTCGACGATCATTCTTTTGGATAGGCATGAAAAGGTGCATTCTTACTTTTGTAGCTAAGTACAATGTCTGTCAGTGCCACAAAGGAGAAATAGGCAAATCCCTAAGCACATTACAACAATTACCCATCCCAACCTCAATTTGGATGGAGGTTTCTATGTATTTCATTACGGTTCTTCCGAAGTCAGGAAACAAGTTAGTCATCATGGTGTTTGTGGACAGACTTTCTAAGCATGCTCATTTTTACACCCTACCCCACCCGTTTACACCGACTTTGGTTGGTCAATCTTTCATGGACTAGATCTTCAAATTGCATGGCATGCTCACTTCCATTATGTTTTATCGTGACCCGATCTTCACCAGTAACTTTTGTTAGGAACTCTTCAGGCTACAAGGTACCCAACTTCAACTCAGTACTTCCTATCATCCACAAATTGATGGTCAAACTGAAGAAGTCAACAAATGTCTGGAGACCTACCTTAGGTGTTTCACTTCAAAAAAGAAACATCTATGGGTACAGTGGTTACCTCTAACCAAATGGTGGTATAACACCAACTATCATGCCACCACCAAAATGACTCCATATGAAGTAGTTTATGGGAAACTCCCTCCTTCCCCTACTTCTTATATCAAGGGATGCTCGAAGGTAGAAGCAGTGGATCAACTCCTACATAACTGCACAACCATGCTGGCCCACCTTAGAGAGAATCTTCATCGAGCCTAAAACCACATGAAGCAACAGGCAGATCAACATCACTCAGAATGCCAATTTCAAGAAGGGGATCAGGTATTTTTGAGGCTGCAACCATAAAAGCAAACATCACTCAAAGACAAGGGTTGTTAGAAATTGTCTCCAAAATTCTATGGACTGTATCAAGTACTTCAGCGCATTGGAGAATTCGCCTACAAGCTAGCTTTTCCACCCACTACAAATGTTATGCTCTTAACCTGCAAGGCGATACTAGAATACCAAATATCCAAAGAAACATACCTAGAACATAGAACAATGAGAAATAACAGCAAGTATTTTATTATTCAGAAAGTAATGTTCACTTGCCTCTTCAAGGGGGCAACCTCCAATAGAGCAGAGCTCCATTACAAAATAAGACATGATGCTCCTCGAGGGGAGTCTCTATCCTTTATATAGGATTCATACATGCAATACCATGGGGAAATACCATGGTTCTTATTAATACCATCTATCTAATACCATGGCCCATTTTCAACTAACTGTGGTTCCTTCTTTAAATGCAAGTCAACCACTTACAATTATTAATATGGGCTTTATTGACTCTTTACTTAACTATAACTATGAATTGATCCTATTACATAAACAAGGGGTTTAGGGTGGGACCCTAACATGCCCTCCCCCATAATAATAGCCTTGTCTTCAAGGCCGGAGCTACGGAAACTGCTGAAGAATAGTGGTTGGTTCCCAGGTTGCATCTTCCGAAGAGGTGTCTTTCTTGATGAGGACTTCCTTGATCATGCGGCCATGTAGGTGCCTTTCTGGTGTATCAAGAGCCTATTCAGGCTGGAGCTAGATTAACCCTTCTTCGTCCAGTTCAGGTAGATTGGTTTGAATTCTGCAATTGTTCCCAATCACTTTCTTGAGGCATGAAACATGGAAAACTGGATGTATTTTTGCAGTGGGTGGCAAAGCTAGCTTGTAGGTAACTTCTCCAATGCACTAAAGTACTTGATACGGTCCGTAGAATTTTAGAGATAGTTTCTAACAACCCTTATCTTTGAGTGATGTTTTCTTATATGGTTGCAGCCTCAAAAATACTTGATCCCCTTCTTGAAATATGTGTTTTGAGCGATGTTATTTACCTATTGCTTCATGCAGTTTTGAGCTTGATGAAGATTCTCTCTAAGGTGAGCCAACATGGTTGTGCAGTTCTGTAGGAGTTTATCCACTGCTTGTACCTTCGAGCATCCCTTGATATAAGAAGTAGGGGAAGGAGGGAGTTGACCATAAACTGCTTCATATGGAGTCATTTTGGTGGTGGCATGATAGTTGGTGTTATACCACCATTCAACTAGAAGGTAACCACTATACCGAGAGATGTTGCTTTTTTGAAGTGAAACACCTAAGGTATGTTTCTAGACATTTGTTGACTACTTCAGTTTGACCATTAGTTTGTGGATGATAGGAACTATTGAGTTGTAGTTTGGTACCTTGTAGCCAGAAGAGTTCCTGCCAAAAGTTACTGGTGAAGATTGGGTCACGATCGAACACAATGGAAGTGGGCATGCCATGCAATTTGAAGATCTGATCCATGAAAGATTAAGCAACCAAAGTGGATGTAAAAAGGTGGGGTAGGGCGCAAAAATGAGAATACTTAGAAAGTATATCCATAAACACCATGATGACTAACTTGTTTCCTGACTTTGTAAGACTCATAATGAAATCCATAGAAACCTCTGTCCATATTGAGGCCGGGATGGGCAATGGTTGTAATGTCCCTGGGGATTTGACTGTTTCTCCTTTGTGGCACTGACAGACGTCACATTCAGCTACAAAAGTAAGAATGTCCTTTTTCATGCCTGTCCAAAAAAAATATCTTTGAGTGCGAGCATATGTCTTCTAAAAGCATAAATGTCCTACAGTGGGAGATGAGTGCAACTCCACCAAAATGCGGCTTTTGAGGGTCGATGTTGGTGATATTACAGCTTGTCCCTTGTAGCGAAGAATCTCATCCTACCATGAGTAGCCCGCTGTGGAATTTGGATCCGCCTGCAATTGATTAATGAGTTGGGAGAGCCAAGGATGTGAAAACCATTCCTTGTGGGCCTCTTCAATCCATTCTGGAATGGGAAGGGAAATTGCAAGCAGGGTACTTTCCTCCTCAAATTGGTGGGATAACGCATCTACTACAATATTTTTGCGCCATTTCTTGTAAATTATCTCACAATCATATCCCAGCATTTTGGCGAGCCATTTATTTTGTTGTGGTGTGGATAGGCGTTGCTCCAAAAAATATTTAAGGCTTTGATGGTTGGTGCAGATTTGGAAACGTCGCCCCAATAAGTATGGTCACCAGGTATCTACTGCATGTAAGATGGCCATCATCTCCTTCTCATAGGTAGATTGTCCCAGATTATTCCAACTTAGTTTTTGGCTTGTGAAGGCCAATGGTCAACCTTCCTGCATTAAGATTGCCCCAATACCTATACCCAAAGCATCACATTTAATCATGAAAGATTTGTTGAAGTCGGGTAGTGCTAAGATTGGAGTGGAACACATGGCATGTTTGAGAGTTGTAAAGGCATGTTGTGCTTCATCATTCCAGAGGAATGAATTTTTCTTGAGGATTTGAGTGAGGGTCCTAGCACATTCAATCACAAAAGATTTGTTGAAGTCAGGTAGTGCCAAGACTGGAGTGGAACACATGGCATGTTTGAGAGTTATAAAGGCCTATTGTGCTTCATCATTCCAGAGGAATGAATTTTTCTTGAGGAGTTGAGTGAGGGTCCTAGCAATGCAACCATAATTGCAGACAAATTTGTGATAGTAGCCTGTGAGACCCACAAATCCTCTCAGGCTCTTCAATGTCTTACGTTGAGGCTAATCCTGCATTGCCTGGTTCTTTTTGGGGTCCACCCTAACATCTTCATGCCCCACAATGTGGCCCATATACTCAACTTCTTCCATGCCAAAAGAACACTTAGACATCTTGACAAATAATTTATGCTTGCGGAGTAGTTGCAAGAGAAAATCTACATGCTGAAGGTGTGCGGCCTAGGTGCGACTATAGATGAGGATGTCATCAAAGAAAACAAGGACAAATTTTCTGAGATATGGTTTGAGAAGGTGGTTCATAAGGCTATGAAAAGTGGATGGGGCATTACAAAGACCGAATGGAAGGACCAGGTACTCATAATGGCCTTCATGAGTTCGGAAAGCAGTCTTTGGGATGTCTACTTCTTTCATGCGGATTTGGTGATAGCCTGAGCGAAGGTCAAGCTTAGTAAAGAATTGAGCCCCATTTAGTTCATCCAACAAATCATCAACAACTGAGATGGGAAGTTTATCTTTGATTTTCAACTTATTAAGGGCCCTGAATTCTAGACACATATGTCATTCCCCATCTTTCTTGAGCACCATGACCACCGACGATGAATAAGAACTAATGCTGGGATGAATGATGCCTGCTTCCAAGAGTTCCTTGATTATTTTTTCTATTTCATTCTTTTGGGAAAATAGATATCTATATGGGCGCACATTTGGTGGTTGGGACCCTGGGACCAAAGTAATGCTATGATCATGTTCCCCTCTCGAGGGTGGAAGCTCATGAGGCTTGTCAAAGACTAGCGGATGGTTGTTTAAGATCTGTTGTATCTCAAGATGAATATGAATAGGATTGGGTTCACAGGCTTGGATGGCATTAAATTGAGCTATAACTCTATGGTGGCCCTTCTTTAACAAATTTTCCATCCGATGTGAGTTGATGATAGAGGGAGCTCCCACCTGGAGTCCGTGGAGGGTATGTGTGTGGTTGTTCTACTTAAAGCTCATATATAATTCCTGGAAATCCATTGGGATTGGGCCAAGTGTGCGAAGCCATTCAACACCGAGGACAATGTTGCACCCTCCCATGTGTATGGAAAACATGTGGGTCTTTAATTGATAATCCCCCATTTGAATTTTGACATTTTCACAACGGCCTTGACATTTTATTGTTCCCCCATCAGCAATTTGGACCTAGAAGTTAGAAACTGCTCGGACAAAACAATGCACTGCTTCCGCGACTCTTTGATAGATAAAATTATGTGTACTTCCACTATCAATCAAGACTATTACTGGTCAATGCTTAATAAAACCTCTGATTTTGAGATTTTGAGGTGAAGAAATCCCTACCAAAGCATGCAGCGAGATAGCTGGTTGTTCAGGTACATTGTCCTACTAGTTGTCCTCTTCTTCCTCCTCTAGTTGCTCAAGTGGTGGGGATTCCTCCGATGCACTATGATCAGTAGCATCAATTTGGAAAAATTTGGGCTTCTTGCGTTTATGCCCGGGGGAGTATTTCTCATCATAGTAGTAACATAAACCTTGCTTTCTTCTTTTCACCATTTCTGCTAGTGACACCTTTTGAACCTTGAGTGTCTGGGAAGTGCTTTGAGCCTATGGGGGCCGACCCTTGGCAACGAAATTTTGGCGATTGGACTAGGCCACCAACACACATTCGACTTCACGAGCTATCCTGCAAGCATGAAGCCATGAGCCAGGGTGGTAAAGTTGGACATGGGCTTGTATGGCTTCTTTGATACCACTAACAAAACATTCTATGTAGAACTCATCTTGTAGACCTCCGGCACTGTTCCTGTCTGTCTAAGATTAGTGATACAGCCAAAAAAGTCAGATTCATGGTCAAAGCGATCAATAAGAGCTTTTTTTAATGTATCCCATGTCAAGGGCCTTCCATAACAATGTTGATGCCATTGCCAACATTGCCATCTTTCATTGTCCAAGTACATGATACCCACACTAAGCTGAGTTGCATTATCCAGGATGTAATTCAGTGTGAAATATTGCTCCATTTGTGCTATCCATGTGGCCGGGTGAGAGCCATCAAATTTATACATGTCCAACTTGGGTGGTCATGGATGGGATTGTTGGTGGGTGCCAAAGAGGTGAAGAGACTGGGTAGACTCACCCTCACTATTTTCATTGCCAAATATATGCCTCCTCATGTGCCTCCACCTTGCCCTTAGAGAGTGTTGCAGTTAATTCCTTCAGTTGCGATGTCTTTCAAGGATGATTCAAGGTTGTCCATCCTCTCATTCACCATAGCTTGAGCTCTAGTTTGTACCATGCACCGAGCTTATTTACTTGAAATTTGGGATCGCCCAAAGTTTTGGGCACTAAAAATTGAATGGTACCACCTTACTCAGCTCGTCATCCTGATTCTTATGGGCTAAGTCACCAATAAGCACCTCGGGGGGTCTCAGACTCTATTTTTTATTTTTGAACTCCTAACAGAGTTTTACTCCTTGCTTAGGAATATCGCAGTAGCCGAATCCCGGAAATGTCAATGTTGCCAAAAGTCCTGTGAAAATCACACCTAGATATAGGAATCCACACAACTACTCAGATCTGGATGGTAGATCTGATGGATCTGAGAGATATGAATGGTTGATCTGATAGGTTTGAACGGTGGAATTGATTGTTGTTGTGGATCTGATGGATCTAATAGATCTGAATAGTTGTTTTGATAAATTTGAATGGCGGAACTGATTACTGTTGCTGCTACAAAACCCCACTTGCGAGATCTGGTTTGGCAGAGATTGTGTGTGATCTAGAGATAGAGAAGGGAACTATGGTCTCCAGGAGTGTCAAGTGCTACAGATCGCAATATACATAAGGGTCTGACAGTAGTACTCGGCCCAAATTTTCAGGGCACTAACCAAGGAGGATCAACCATACCCTTAGCCGTACAACCCGACTACCTTATTGTACGGGTGAGGAATCTCTCCGAGTGTTGTTCTCGGTGTACTGTAGCAGCAATATGGCCGACGGTTTATCTATGGTGAGGTTTCAAGGGAGCTATGGGCTTTCGATATACCCAGAGAATACTTGGAAGACAATCCGTGTGTGTTTCTATCTAATGCGCTACTACTTGAAGGGGTACCCACAGGGGTTACAAGGGAGTCCAACAAGTGTGACCACTTGTATTTCTTGTGTGCATGCCTCCCCAAATCTACAGGTTTATGTGCTCAACGACAGATCCCATGGTTTAAAGACGCCGAAACACGTCTCTAGCCAAAAAAAAAATTGCTAAAAAATGGAGATCCCACCGGCCCTAGAAAGCGCTCTGATACCACTTGTTATGCTCTTAACCTGCAATACAATACCAGAATACCAAATATCAGAAGAAATATACCCAAAACATAGAACAATGAGAAATAAAAACAAGTATTTTATTATTCAAAAAGCAATGTTCACTTGCCTCTTTGAGGGGGAAACCTCCAATAGAGCAGAGCTTGATTACAAAATAAGACATGATGCTCCTCGAGTGGAGTCTCTATCCTTTATATAGGATTCATACATGCAATACCATGGGGCAATACCATGATTCTTATTAATACCATCTATCTAATACCATGGCCCATTTGCAACTAACTATGGCCCCTTCATTAAATGCAGGTTAACCACTTACAATTATTAATATGGACTTTATTGACTCTTTACTTAACTATAACTATGACTCGATCCCATTACATAAATAAGGGGGTTAGGGTGGGACTCTAACAGCAAAAATCCATCTAGTCTTCCATGTCTCATGCCTCAAGAAAGTGATTGGGAACCATTGCCAAATTGAAACCAGTCTACCTGAATTGGATGAAGAAGGGTCAATCTGTCTCCAACCTGAACAGGTTCTTGACACACGAGAATGGCACCTATGTGGCCACACGATCAAGGAAGTCCTAGTCAAGTGGAAAGACACCTCTCTGGAAGATGCGACCTGGGAACCAGCCACTATCCTTCAGTAGTTTTTGCAGCTTCAGCCTTGAGGACAAGGCTATTCTTATGGGGGAGGGCATGTTAGGTTCCAACTCTAACCCCCTTATTTATGTAATAGGATCGAGTCATAGTTATAGTTAAGTAAAGAGTCAATAAAGCCCATATTAATAATTGTAAGTGGTTGACCTGCATTTAAAGAAGGGACCACAATTAGTTGTAAATGGGCCATGGTATTAGATAGATGGTATTAATAAGAACCATGGTATTGAGCCATGGTATTGCATGTATGACTCCTATATAAAGGTTAGAGACTCCCCTCGAGGAGCATCATGTCTTATTTTGTAATTGAGCCCAACTCTATTGGAGGTTGCCCCCTCGAAGAGGCAAGTGAACATTTCTTTCTGAATAATAAAATACTTGCTGTTATTTCTTATTGTTCTGTGTTCTGGGTAGCTTTCTTCGCATATTTTGTATTCTAGTATCTTCTCATAGGTCAAGAGCATAACAGCCATGCAAAGGGAATGTTGTCTTTCTTTAAGGGAATTGTGTGTGTATAAGTGGTTGTCATCACATAGACATGTTTCACACTCACCTCACACACTAACGTCACAAAGGTTGTTTCGTCAAGAAAAATATGTATTACGCATCTTGGATGGTCTACGTGTCCTTGTGCGATCACAATGGAGTCCTATTAATGTTTGCATATGTTTCACTGGTCTCACACTTAGCCATTTTCCCAAGCAACCTAGCTTCATCTAGCTTCTTGGAACTATGCGCTTTGTTTTTGCAACCATCAAGCTTCCTCCCTTACCTGTTGAAACCCCACACTGTGCAGAGACACCAACCTCCCTTTCCTGCTGAATCCACATAGTGCACAGAGACACCAACCTCCCTTGCCCGTTGAATCCCTCCAGTGCGCAGAGGCCCCATCTAGCACTGCTCTCCAAAAATGCGTAGAGCAGTCTAGCAACACTGCACTCAGAAATTACATAGAGGTGTCCTCCCCTGAACCCTATCCTGCAGCAGTGCTTTGAGCCTCAAAACTGCATAGTGTTTTCCAAGTTGTCTAGTCAGCCTTGCATGCAGAAATTGTGCAGATGGACCTCCTAGGGCCTTATCCTAATAGTAGCCACTTTCTCATGAAATTGCGCAGACCTACCTCTTAGTGGCTACATGAAAAGGTGACATGCTGAAATCGCTTCCAAGGAGTTGAGGAGAAGCACCAAGGAACCGAGTAATGGAAAATATCAGGACCTCATGCAAACTCTGTTGGATGCATGATCATCTTGAGGGTAACTATGGTAACTATGGGACATCTTTCAAAGTACACCGCTTAGTTGAGTTTTCAGGACTACTTGTCATTATCATAGCATCATGTCCTTAATAACATGCATGTGTGCAAACATGAAAAGTCACTTTATGTGTTGCTTCTACATGTCGTGCTTTTTTTTCACTTGTTCGACCAATTGTCGTCTTCTACATGTTGATTTTTATGTCATGCTTGCGACCATGTTCTGGTCATGCACAAGGTCTTCGCTTAGTGTGTACATGTTGTGTTCTCTATGAAAGCATCCGTTACGCTCACACATGAAGTTATATGCATTGTCGTGCAAGCATTGTCGTAGTCGTCCAACGATCAATCACAAGTGTCATGCTTGTCGACTCGCACCGTTAGTCAGTCATGTTGATCATGTATTTTTGGATGGTTTGAGTCATCTCATCATCAATTCATGTAAGTGTGTGTTTGCAAGATCATGTATGCACCTTTTCACTCGCTCACACACTTAGTCGTTTTGTTGAAGTTCTGATGACCGGATCTCCCTTTGATAGCCGGACCTTCACCACACCATCGACTCAATTAACTATCAACTAGAACAATGCAGAAGCACCAAGCAAACCATTTCAAGCTGCGATGCCCGCAAGCTAATCAATCAACCCTCTTGTTCGTCAACTGGAGAGTTTGACTTGGTATTCACCCTAGGACTAACTCCCCTAAAAAATTAGGCAGAGGTTGTAGACCATGCCTGCTCCACTCTCTGAGAAAATTATGTAGATAGGTCAGACAAACACCCAGTACCCGTCCATGTCTCCCTCAGAAAATTGTGCAGTTTTCCCAAGCCAGCCCACAAGTCAGCCAACCAGTTGCTCACCCCGAAAACTGCACAGATTTCATGAGCAAGCCCTGTGCTACCCAACAGTCTGCTCAGCTCAGAAACTGCACAGAGGTGATCAACAGGCCTACCTCCTAGAATCAATGCATTTTTTCTTGCTAGAAGTTTCTAGCTGCCCGCTGCCATTTCCCTCCAAGAATTGCGTATTTTTTGCTACCAAGCTCCCGACAGCCTGCTGCTAGTTCTCTCCAGGAATTGTGTAGTTTTTGCTGCCAATATCCTGTTGCCTGCTCCTTCCAGAAATTGTTCAGATTTTGTCTACCCATCCTTCCTGTAGCTCAAAGTGTTCCTCTTAAAAATTGATTAGATTTTTACTCCAACTGAGCCAGATCCCACAGACAGTCACTGTCAATCCAAATTTCCCGTCACCGTCTTCCAGTGACTTCTTCGTAGTTTTCACCAGTAGTGCTTGAAGCCTCCATCCTAGCTCGAAGCTTACCTCATGTAGTTTCATAACCTTGTAATCTCTCCTAGTCGCCTGTATCCGAAATGATCATGAATCATGGTAGACTAGGAGGTTTATGGATTTGATGTCATCTCGTCTGAGTGAAGCAGATATAGGTACACAAACAAACATGGCATGACAACAGATGCAATGAACAAATGGTGTACATGTAGAAGGACATGTTTGCCAATGGATGAACAGACAATGCATGCAAATAGATGTGCTTGCGAATGGACGATCATGCAAAACAGACGAATGGACGAGCAAACATGCACTTTTTACAAATGGATGAACATGTCAAGCATGCCAACATACAAGCAAGGAGCAACTTGCGAATGCAACATCAAGCGAATCCAATGACCATCTAAGACTCCGCGTACTTTTCCATACGGAGGTGAAGCTCTGACACACCATGAGGACATCCATCACCCAACAACATTGCAACTCGACATGCACACAAACAACAACATGAATGTACCAGCACTGCCATGTCGAGTCTTCTCATGAGTCATGTCACCCAAATCTCCATTGTGGGCCATATTGTTAATCAATGTAATGTAGCGTGGAAGTCCAAGAGACCCACTTGTCATATGAAGCGTCATGTAATGTTGAAAGGTCATGGAAGTCAAACAGTCATGAGGGAAGTCGAACAACCACAAGGGTCAGTTTAACCCTTGGCTATAAATCCCCTTCATTTGTACATGCAAAGGACTATTTCACCTCAGCTCCTCCCACATAGCCTTGAGAGTCTATAATCTTTTCTTTGAGGAGTAAGGCGTGGCTCCAACACCCCGCCCACAGGTTTAGTGATGTATGGTGTAACGATGTGTCTTAGAACTTTTGCTTAATTCAGAAGCCTGCTAATAGGTCAACATGCTTTCACACATGTGTTGTAATTGTTGTAAGACTAATCTTGAACATTTGTAATGCATGTTTCTTTAACCTGTGTTTAACACTTGAACTCATTCAATTATTGTAATACATATATATTAATGAAAATGTGTTGTATGAGCTGTTAACGTTGTCCTGTTCGTGTTGGTACCTCCCCGGACATAAGACATACCATTCATGTAAAATTTTTATAACGACTGCTGCACTCGTATGGACTCCTCTGATGTGTGTTGTACGTGTTATCTTTCCTTGTGTGTTGTGACTGCCACATCCGTGTGGGCTGCTCCTTCTGAAGTTGTGGACGTCCTATTGTGTTGTGTGTTCCTAACAGAGTTGGGACATCCTCCCATCTGACTTGGGACTCACTCTCACCCTCTCCCTCTGCGATGAAAGAATGATTGACAAAAGTAACACTAGCAATCACCAAGCACACGCACCTCACTACTTGAAGACAACGCAGACTGCTCTCTTGTGTTGACAAGCAAAAGTTGAGACAAACATTTAAGATAATGGCAACTAGGCCATTGTACCGGATGGGACTCCTACACCAAACGGTGTGAGGTCTTGTTGGGACTTCATACTCGGGAGTTCCCTTGATGTTGACAGGTCCAATACCGTCAACATTACCATAAACAAATAAAAAAATTAAGTAAATAAAAATAAAGTCAATAAAAAAATAAATTACTAAAATAACTAAAAAAATAAGTAAACAAAGACTAAATAATAAAAATGACCTCACTAACAAATTAATGGAAATAAAATATATATATCCATTTTTTTTAAAGGTCACAGTGAAGCTAGACACCAAATTGGTGTATGAGACCCCCTTGTTTGTGGGACAAGGGACCCACCTCCGTGCAACGATTTGACTGCTAAGTCTACAAAGGCATACATACTCTACCCCCTCTGGTTTTTCAACCTATGACCTCTTAAGAGGAAACACATACTCTTAACCATTAGGCCCACTTAAACTGTATTTTATATATATATCAAAAAAATATACCATGTAAAGAATAATAAATAAAAATATACGATGTAAAATCCATCCAACATTATAAATAAGAAAAAACCAAAATACAAAATCTAAAAAAAATTATAATTATAATTATAATTAAATAATATATAATATAAAAATAAAAAAAACAAATAATAAATAAATAAATCATTAATTTAAACATAATAACAATAGTATCCGTGAACTGAATCCCACTTAACGTAGATTACAAAGCCTATAACATAAATATAATCCGTAGTTAAACACCATCATAGATAGATAGATAGATAAATAGAAATATAAGAAGAAGAACATAGGAACATAATTAATGCGTGATAATTTAACATTTTTCTCGGAGCTATTTATTTCTTCATAGTTTTGCATGATCATTCAATGGAGTTGTTTATTGAGTAGGAGGAATTGTCTGGACGACAGCTAAAAGTGGTCAGAATCCAGGGAAAAAAATTTAAAAGAGCTTGTAGAGACAGTTTTTGAATGGTGTTTTTGATTGTGGAAATAGATTCAGCACCATCAAAAATGTCTAAAATATTTAAAATTTTGAAATTTAACAATTATAATTTAGATTTACAAAAAACCAAATTTTATTTTAATATAACCCGAATTTCCATAACTTTCCCGACAATTCTGGCTGCTAGATAGACTATGGCCATCCAATTTATGATCGTTTGAGTGAAGGCAAGGTTGTCATTGTCGTTGTCCCGGCTATCCATGACGTCGTGTTTGTAGGTAGGGAACAAGATGCGTAAAATGTGGAATGTTTTGTTTGGGAATAACTTGATCGGGGGGAGCGTGTTATTTGCAGCGCCAAGTCTGGGGCTCGATCCCCCATGATCCTCTAGACCTTTGTTTTGGGAAAGGCTTAAATCTTAAAAAAAAAATGCAGTGTGATGTAGAACGAGAACAAAAGGGCAAAAGGTTCCCTACCTAACACTGTGCATACAAAGTAGCATGCATGTAATTTCGTTGTTCAATTCTTGATATTTTACTTTTGGATAGTAAATAAAGCTTGAGCATAGTTCTCTTCTTCTTTTTTTCCCTATAAATATTTTATTAAAGAAAACTATTTACCTTTCAATATGGTGTTTCAATATTGCAAAAAATAATACAAAACTTATAGATACATATTTTTATATAAGGCTTTGAATGTATAAATTGTTGTACAATTTTGAAATAGTGTTTATTTTGGAATTAATTTTGATTAAATTGGTTTATATTATCACATTTGAAATAGTGTTTATTTTGGAATTAATTTTGATTAAATTGGTTTATATTATCAAAGTTAAAATTAATTATAAATTTAATAAGTATTTTTTTCAAATATATATTTAGGGGTTATATAGAGTTGAAACTTGCTCTGATATCATATGTAATGACCCATAATTTAAGTATACAACTAATTACATCAATTCATGCAATAATCAACACCTAGACACTATTCAACTAACTAATATAGAATCTCGAAATTGTTAGCCAAGAAGACTTATTTGTGGCAACAATATACCTATTGTTAGCCAAGAAGACTTATTTGTGGCAACAATATACCTTACCGGTGATTTTGGAGTTGCAACGTTACTTGAATCCTATTGACCACAATAAAGTTTCAAGGATGGCTTTCCACCCAACTGTAGATATAGTTGCACAAAATATTTCTACAATTGATCCAACCTGAGCCCTCACAACTATCATTGTTGGCGAATCTTTTGTCTCACAATATTCTCCTCTAGAAAGAATGAATGAATACTTCTCATCTCCATTTTCAGCCATTAAATAGAACCAATTGTTCCAAAATGGAAGGGGATTGGAAAGGGTCCTCTAGAAAGAATGAATGAATACTTCTCATCTCCATTTTCGGTCATTAAATAGAACCAATTGCTCCAAAAATGGAAGGGGATTGGAAAGGGATCCGCATGCACACAACCATGTGTCAACATGCCAACCTTTATTTATTTGTTTTAAGTTTTACATGACTCAACATTTTTCTTAATTTAATTCTTGCTTCTTCTATTTTGTTAACTTTACTTATTCTTCCTATTTTTATGAGTTTTCTTAATATATTTATGTAGAATTTTAGTTTATTTTATTATTATTATTTACTATTATTATCTTGTAATCCTTTATTTATTATTTATTTGCTATTATATATTTTTATTTATTATTTTTTGTTTCATTAATTTATATATTACAAGATAAATATATAAGATAATAATAGTAAATAATAATGGAAGACACAATGGTTAAGAGCATGTGTTTCCTCCTAAGAGGTCACAGGTTCAAAATTATAGGGGGATAGAGTATGTATTTCTTGCTAGACTTAGCAGAGATGGGTCCCTTGTCCCACAAATAAGGCGATCTCATACAACAATTTGGTCTCTAGCTTGGTCGTGACCTTAAATTGTATAATAATAATTACTATTATTATTATTATTACGGATCATTACACATCCTCAGGGGCACCTATGAAAAAAGGCATATATGGTGCCCTCATGCAAGAGATACATGGAATTAATGATGGGAGTGCAACCCTGATGCATGGATGTTCAACCAAATGAAAGAATTGCAACTTTCATAAAGTACAAAACTCTTTGAATGTGAGAATTATGTTGAGGTTGAACACTAGACGAACTAATGAAATCAATACGAGATTATTTTTCCCATTGTTCCACTTGAGGTTAACTTGTGATGGGAGGAACAACCAAGGTACTACTTTGATTCTAGAAAGTGAATGTTAATGTCGATAGAGAGGAAGTGATGATTTTTAAAAACATAGAGATTCTAGAAAATATGCTTGAAGTTGATACATGCATTGTAGTGTGTAGTGTGGGCCAAAGGCATAATAACATAGGTTGACAATGTAGAGGGAATACAGGAACTATCTAATGTTGGAGCATGAATGCAAGTGGTGGTAGTCAAAACTAAAATTATGGGGAATATGCCCCTGGAGTCTAGAGGATATCTAGGGGAGATGTAAACGATTGTTTTAATGGGTTATGATGGGTTATCATCAAAATTATGATATGATGGTAAGTATTTGAGGGATACAATGTCAAATGAATTTGAGCAAATGATATGTATGTTAGGTTAGCTCCAACCAAGGGAGACTAGCAACTGTCATTGTGTAGTAGACACAAATATATAGGTGAATATTTCTTTCCAAAATAATATTTATACACTTTCCAAAAGAATTTAGAAGTTGTTTAGGATGTACAAACATGGAGACAAGCCCCAAGCATGTGATGGTTTTCTTGATGATGCAATCAAAAAACTGCAAAGGGTGGGGGGACCATTAACAAGTCTTGGTCTAGGGTAAATGAAGTGGAGTGATCACGCATATGGTCTACCACAATGTTGGCATGTGAGAGGCCAAGTGTGAAATGTGGTGGTGCATTCATGTTGATCAAAAGAATAGGCGCCCTGGAAGCGTGGTAGGTAATGAGATGAAAAGAGAAATGAGATTGTCTTCCAAATCATGCAAGTGATTCATGGGTGAAAGCGAAATGTCCATGGATGCTGAGAGTGTAAAGGGTACTACTAAATGAGGCAATACATGTAGGTATAGGAACTATCGACCAACATAGATGTTTACCATGTTTAAATTGAGGGTGATTATAAATGTCATCGAGAATGTATTCCTTATGGCTAGCTCAAGAAGATTGATATTAGGTTGTTTGCTTCTTTGAGGGGAAAACCTATCATGCTAACTTGATGAATGATATCTTGTAAGTTCATTAGCTATCATGGTGTCCAGGCTTCTTGTTGAGTTAAGAAGTAACATGTAAGCTTGAAACTAAGATCCCACATGAAAGCATCATTGAAATATGATTGATAAAATGAAGATGTATAAAATAAGGCACCCATGGTGAGTATCTCGAATGTAGAAAAACACAAAAAAAGGAATAAATTTGGAAAATTGAAGTGAGGTCGCAATGATGTAGAATTACGTAACATGACCCCAATGACACAAACAATTTTGAAAACAGATCTTGTGGGATCCCTTAGTGATGTTCAAAAGATGGAAATGAAGGCGTATATAAGGGCAATGGGACCCACAGTGCTAGCTCGTTTGAGATTTGATGAGGTGGAAGTAGGTACTATACCTAGAGTATTGTTATGGTCAATTATGGTCTATTGGAGTATGCATTCTTGGTGCAATTAAATCCAGGTAAGTTTTCATGATGACCCCCATTTCAATTTGATAGTTTAGGGTATGTAGACTATATGGTATTGGGATGCATGATCATTTTTATTATATGGATCCCACAATTACACAGGAAACCAATCCAAAGTCGCAGGAGTGGAAGACATAGCCACAACTATATTTTACATAGATGCATGGGTTCTTGCACAGGTAGAGACATGACAACCATAACGATGGCTATGAATGGATGTTGCATAAGGCACCGTGCTTATGGGAATAATAGTCATGAAAAAAGTCGCGACTATTAATCGCACAGGTGCATTGATACCCTACACTTATATGACTTAAGCACCTACAATGACGCAACGTCGCATTCGTTCTTATTAGTTGAACATGAATGCATCTACCATGACTATTTCTGATATAGTTGAAGTGATGCATCCAAGTTGAAAATCATTTTTTTTTTTGTTTTTTTGACTCTTAGAGTCCCTCTAAATAATGCACTAGAGGGAGAGGGATTACAATAAACTGTGAGATGCATCTACAACTAGTCCATAGACCCGCATAGATTTGGTAGCATGGGGTTGCTCAAGTATTTTAAGAACCCTCTGATTTTCTCATAAGAGGAGATCTTGAAATTTCTCATTAGCTTATGGCAGCCCCAACGAGAGGTTTTTGATGCCTAGGGTAGTGACCTAGTGATATCAGTTGAGGTAGATATGTATTTGTTGATTAGTTTATAGCCTCGAGGGGAGAAGATACTAACCAAGTAGCAAAGGCATGCCCTTCCATTGGAGGATTGGGCTCACCAGTGGTGTGGGCCTAATGCCTTAGATGGAGGTGTAATTAGGGTCACACTTATACTAGATGTTGGTGTGTGAGTTGTGATGACAATAATAATGTAGAAAATATATGATAGGTTAACCTGATAATGTAATATAAATCAAAGCAGAATACTATAACCTACTTCTACTATCAATTTGTGGAAGCTTAAAGATCAAGCTGAACAATATAACCAGAAGAAGAAGAATCAATGACACAATACACATGAAAATACTTTGGGGAAAGCCTCAGATAAAAACCCCACACTATTGTATTATCATACATGGTGGAAATACATAGGAATTATACAAAGCCTTAGTTCTCATAGCTAGCCAACTCTCAATACAATCCTCACAGATGTTCACAGGCAATCTTGGCTTCTCTCCAACCTTCCTCTCTGCCCTCCAAGCTCCTATTTCCTTGCGTTGTTCCTTGTGGATAATTAGCCTATTACCAAGTGGAAAACCAAGCCTTCAAAAATGTGCAATCCTCAAGGATGAATCCTTTACTACATGCATGAGTTTTCTCCATGATAAAACACATGCAACTGATAGTACACTCTCCTTGAACATAAATCTCAACTGGGTCTTTCTCAGAATAGACATGCACGAGTTTCTAATGAGGGAATCTTCAGTTAACTGGAGTAGCACTAGTTGAGTGCATTAATGCATCAACTGACTGTTAACTGGCTATTAGTTCCTCAAACAGTTTGGAACTAATTTAACTAGACTTAACTCAGTAAACTAAGCTAACTAATTACAACTCAAATATAACTTAGCCTTATCTCCTTAATTTAAGGGATAACTCTTGCATGACTTCAGAAAGACTTCTAACTTGAATTTCTCCAACTAATTAATTAAAAATAAATTAATTAATTATTTCCAAGTAGTTGTTAAGACTAAATTCGTTTTTAATTCACAATTTAATTCAAGGACAAATTAAATTGGAATATTCTTGTCTCCATATTTCAATACTCCCTCTCAACAAGAAAGGGATTATCTACCACCCCAATCCTGTCTCTATGGAACTCGAATTTACACTTTAACAATGCCTTTGTCAAAATGTAAGCATCTTGCTCCTCTGTCGAAATATACTGCAACAACATGATCCTATGAAAAGCCACAGGCAACAAATCTTGCCTTATGCTTCTCCACACTACCATTAACATCTTGCTTTACCTTGTAAAGCCAATGGGAACTCACAACTGACTTGTTCACTAGTCTCGAAACCACGTCCCAAACACTATTACGAATTATGGGGTCATACTCCTCCACCATAACATCCACCCAAATCGGCTGCTGCACTGCTTCCTCAAAGGAAGATGGCTCGGTCTCAACACATTCCCCAGCAAGGGCCATGTATCTAATGTACCTCTCAGGTGACCTCCTTTGTCTGCGCTAAGAATTTGGTGCTCCTGCATTCTCTCTCGCATCCTCCAACAATCTGTCAGCTTCTCTTATGTGCTTCCGTCCATCTCTCGAAGACTCTACTTAAGTGGATGTCTCTACTCCTGGAACCTCTGCATGCGACTACTCCATGTTAGTCTGAGGCTCCTCCTCCTTAGGAACCAACAGTTCCTCCACAACCTGTAGTTGGAGCTCCCTCTCAAGGGAAATTCGCATGACCTTCTGCTCATCAAACTTGAGATCTCTGCGAACCATTGTCCTCTAACTGGTAGGCAAGTACACATGATAGTTGTCAGGTGCATCAATGTACCCCACAAATATCCCCAACTCTACTATCGGCTTAAGCTTCTTCCGTGCATCCTTTGTCATATGGAAATACATCGATGAACCAAAGATTCTGAAGTGACCCACATCTAGTCTCTTACCGGAGAAATCTTCCTCTGGTGTCTTCATCCCAAGTATGTAATGTGGGCTTCTATTCTGCAAATAGACCATTGTGTTGCATGCCTCAGCCCACAAGTGAAGTGGCAGGCCTTGGTCATGCAGCATTGCCCATGCTACCCCTACAATAGTTATGTTCTTCCTCTCAGCCACCCCATTCTACTGTGGGTTATGAGGTGTCATCAACTCTTGTTTAATTCCTTCCACTGCATAGAAATCCTTAAACTCTTGAGAGACATATTCTCCATCATTGTCGCTTCTCAAGGCCTTTATCTTCTTCCCCGACTCTTTCTCGACCAAAGCTTTGAACTCACAAAACTTTGTGAAGGTTTGGTCCTTCTTCTGCATGAAATAAATCCAACATTTACGATAATACTCATCAATGAAAATCACATAATACATTTGCTTCACTGTGGATTCCGTCGAGAATGGTCCACACAAATCAATATGAACTCGCTCTAAGATAGCCTCTGCTCGACTATCTCGATCATGAAAGGAAGACTTAGTATACTTTCCCAAGGTACAACCTTTGCATGTGTCAACTTGCTCAATTTTACCTTTGGGATGTCCTATAGATATCTGTTGCATTATCCATGATGCAAATGGCCCAACTGCCTGTGCCACAAATTGCCAATGTCTTGGCTTTGCACCAATTCTGCTTCCATACTCAATGCTACACAATCATCTACCTCTAGTTTATAGATATTCTTCACCCGAATCCCTATCCTCTTGGTCTGACCCATGTCTATGTCTTAGGAACGCCTTTCCTTTACTAAAGACAACATCATACCCTTTGTCCTCGAACATCGAGACCGATACCAAGTTCTTCTTCAGTCCAGGCACATACATCACATATGTCAAGGTGAGAGGATCTCAATTCTCTATCTGAAAAGAAACCATGCCCACTCCTGAAACACTATACCTTCTGTCGTCACCCATCTCTATGCACATCTTGAGGTCTTTCTCCTCCAAGGCACTGAATAAATTTTTATCACCGGTCATGTGGAATGAGGCTCCACTGTCAAGATACCAGACACAACCCATCATTGATGACACCATGCATGCAATGAGGGTAAAGTCCATTTCGAACTGAGAGGCTAATGCTTCACCTTCCAATCCTTCCGAGGATCCCTTCTTGGACTTCTTCAATGGGAAATTAGTCACATAATGTCCCATCTTGTGACAATTAAAGTATCTTACTTTAGAGATGTCACCCTTCTTCTCTCCATGAGAAGAATTCGATTTGAAATGGGAAGCCTTCCCTTTACCTTACCTTGTCTTACTTGCTAAGGCTATATTTTCTTCATCATCATTCTTGGATGAAGAACCATCTCGTGTGCTCCTCTTGATCTCCTCCTGCACAAGATCTGACCACAGTCGTTCCCAATCTGACAATTTCTCCCTTCCATTCACAGAGTCCTGGTAGCTATTCCAACTCTTTGGAAGGCCAAGGAGAGCGAGGCTCGCCATATCATCATCGATAGTAGTTATTCCCACACTGCCAAGCTCATCTCTATAGGTGGTGAGCTTGTTCAGATATGTGGAAATATTATCGCCCTTCTCCATCTTAATTCTTCGAAGCTTATCCTTGCGTGCCAATTTCCTCTGGTAGATACTATTCTAGTAGATGTCCTTCAATGTCTTCCACATTGAAAATGGAGTATCCTTCCCATGGAGACTCGAGACACTATGGTCTCGGACTCCCTCAAGGATGATTTGTCTTGCCTTCGCCACACACTTCTTCCACTCAGCCAACTCTTGTGCATTAGTTGAAGCTGGCTTTGGGATTTCTTGATCAATGAATTCCTTCAAACCATTGTCTTCTAATACAAGATCCATTCTATCTTTCCATGCTATGTAATTCGAGCTACCTTCCAAGGCATACTTGAGTCTCAAGCCATAAAACACCATTGGTCAACCTTGACGTATGATATCAATTCGATTTGCACCTGCAACCCCGAACTTCAAACTTTGAATTCTCTTCTTAGTATACAGTTCACAGCTCCGATACCATGTAGAAAATCTATGATAGGTTAACCCGATAATGCAATATAAATCAAAGTAGAATACTATAACCTACTTCTACTATCAATTTGCGGAAGCTTAAAGATCGAGTTGAATAATATAACCAGAAGAAGAAGAATCAATGGCACAATACGCATGAAAATACTTTGGGGAAAGCCTTGGCTAAAAGCCCCACACTATTGTATTATCATACATGGTGGAAATACATAAGTATTATACAAAGCCTTAGCTCTCACAGCTACCCAGCTCTCAGTACAATCCTCACAGATGCTGACAAGCAATATTGGCTTCTCTCCAGCTTTCCTCTCTACTCTCCAAGCTCCTATTTCCTTGCATTGTTCCTTGTGGATGATTAGCCTATTACCAAGTGGAAAACCAAGCCTTCAAAACTGCACTATCCTCAAGAATGAATCCTTGACTGCATGCATGAGTTTTCTCCATGAGAAAACACATGCAACTGATAGTAAACTGTCTTTGAACATTAATCTCAACTGGGTCTTTCTCAGAAAAGACATGCATGAGTTTTTGATGAGGCAATCTTCAGTTAACTAGAGTAGCAATAGTTGAGTGCATTAATGCACCAACTAACTGTTAACTCATTATTAGTTTCTCAAACAATTTAGAACTAATTAAATTGGACTTAACTCTTGTAAACTATGTTAACTAATTACAACTCAAATATAATTCAATCTTATCTCCTTAATTTAAGGGATAACTCTTGCATGAATTCAGAAAGACTTTTAACTTGAATTTCTCCAACTAATTAATTTAAAATTAATTAATTAATTATTTCCAAGTAGCTATTAAGACAAAATTCAATTTTAATTCACAATTTAATTCAAAGACAAATTAAATTAAAATATTCTTGTTGCCATATTTTGACAAATCATCCACACAGGGAAACAATTGTAGAATTGAGGCTTCTGTGATCTGTCATAGTTATAATAAGAGCTTCGACGTAAATCACATAAAAAAGATCTTTATCGACGCGTTTCAAACCAACTAGTGTGGTTCATCGTCAGGACAAGTTGAAGAAACAGATCCGGCCTAGCATGTTAAATAGACTGAGCAGAGACTCCAACGGCTAAATAACAGCTAAATTTGACTCTGGTCAAAAATTATATTAAAAAAAAATTTTATTATTATT
>APFE030269636.1:2909-41094 GCA_000404065.3 Pinus taeda | reverse complement strand
AATAATAATAAAATTTTTTTTTAATATAATTTTTGACCAGAGTCAAATTTAGCTGTTATTTAGCCGTTGGAGTCTCTGCTCAGTCTATTTAACATGCTAGGCCGGATCTGTTTCTTCAACTTATCCTGACGATGAACCACACTAGTTGGTTCGAAACGCGTCGACAAAGATCATTTTTATGTGATTTACGCCAAAGCTCTTATTATAAATCATCCACATTTATAAATTTATAAACATTTTGTGAGAATCCAAATTTTCACTCATCATATTGAAAATTTAAAACTCAAAATTTATTACTCAAAACCCCACACTTAAAAGATTTACAAATTTATGAGAACTAATCTTTTTATAAATAATATTAAAAAAATACAATTCCAAAAATTTACCATTCAAAGCCCACAAACAAGGAGAGACAACACTTGATTCCATTAAATAAAATGGTGAGAGAATGCCATCACTTGTAGTTGGTAGCATTAAATGAGTCACTAGCCATCTAATTTTGTTTATCTATGGATTATCCTTATCCAATAAGGAGATGGGTGCACCTTTATCAATAATTATTAATAACTTGATTGACTAAGGTGTAGTGGCTATTATTTGGTAAAGGAAAGTTGTAAGTATTGTTAATTCCAATGGTGGTGGTAGTCAAATTTGTTTATAAATTACCCAGTTAATTAAAAATGGTAACTGTTTAATCAGATTTCTCCTTAATTCCTTGGAACATGCTTATATATTGTTGTATAGTTAACGAAACAAATAATTCCTGATATTGTTGACATAGGAAGCACATACAAAATTAATTTAAGGTTACAATTCCACACATGATGACAACAACATTTAAAAAAAAAAAAATTAACTTCAATAATTATTATCTTATGATGGCACACTTCTAATCCTAAAATAGGGCAATGCTATGGAAAAATAATGATTATTCAGGCATGGATTGCAGAAACTAAAAAGTAATAAATTTTGATGTAACGTTTGGTTAGCATTCGAGGTGAAGGATTATATAGCATGTTTAATTTCTGCTTTAATTACATAATTATCTATTTACAAATTCTGTAAATTGTATTAATGTTGCATATAAAAAGCTATGATGTAGTTTTGTCATATTATCAACTAAAAGTGTGGTATTTTTACATCAAAATTAGAGAAGAGAGATGTAATTCACGTCGATTTAATTTAAGTATATACTATTGTTCTTTTCATATGGGTAGCTTGAAGCCATAAATCTGAAATATATTCGACAAATATATTATCAATATAACATATAATAATGTGAAAGTTTGAAATATCTAATGCATTCAATTCCATCTACTATTATTTTTTAAAATTATATAATATATATATATATATATATATATATATATATATTCATTTTTTCCCTTAAATTCTGATATATATATGAGAAAATAAATGCAAGTTTAAAGAAAGTATAAGAAATAATCAATTTTGATTGATAGAAAACTCATCATTGCATACCAATATGTGGAAGGTGCACTTCCCACTTACATTTTTTCATCTTCCCTTTGACTTCATCTTTTCAATTCATCGTATTGGAGTTTTCCATTATTGTAGCTTAGGCCATTTGTTACCAATTCTTTTTTCCAAATTTAGCACTAGGTTGGTGGCTTCTAAATTTGAAGACATGAAATATACCACATTTGTAACTTAAGACAAATTTGAGGTTGAGCAAGACACATTTCACTCTCGAATAACCACTTAATGACATGGTTCAAATCAGAGTGTAGCTTTGGTAAGGTTATCTCAACCAAAGAGCAGGGATGGAATATTGGTAGCAATGAAAAGTATTGGGTCTCAAAAGAATCATGCATTGATTTGCACATATTTGCAAGGAGTTCAAACATTGTCAGTTGATATTCATCTTTGCGGGTTTTCTTCTAATGATATGTAGCACTATTAAATTCCATAGAACCTACCAACATGCCCTCTACAATAGTCTTTATAACAATATGTTGTGTTATAGCATTGTTACCTACCAATATAGGGCATCAAAAATAATATATGATTAAAGATAAGGTGACAACATTGCAAGGGAATTTAAAACTACAAAAGGTAGAAGATTTCAATGAATCAAAAAGGTGATTTCAAATTTATAGGTTGGCGTGGATCTAGATTGGGGTGAAATTGATAAATATCGCTTGTGTGGTATCAACATAGTTGGGTAACAATAGCCTTGAGGAAAATGAAGCCTTTGACTACTCATTTGTCAATGCCAACACTAGTAATCATAATCATCTGGTGTCTCTAAGTTCTTGTATAATATTTAATTAATCTATTGTGGTATACAGGAACATATAAATGCACCATATTACTTTCCCTGCAATCTAGCAAATAGTCATATATCATCCAAGGTATTTTTAGAGACTCGAAATGTTGTGCACAAAATTTTTGGGCTACTTCCTTTTTATCTTGGGTGTTTATTCTTAGTACCAATTGGCCTTGGGCCTATAGAAACAGAGTTCATCACTACATGAAACATCCTGCAACACTGTTATACCATCCCAAGTTCCTCTATAATCTATTTCCATGAGACAAATGTACTCAGTAGGTTGATGGATATGAAACCGATGGTGTTATAACCTAACCCAAAACTGAATGTAATCGAATATGATACTATAAATCCTAACTAAAGTAAGGAGAGAGGTTTCATTCACTTTTCAACAATGAATCATTTTAAAAATACAAATAAAAAAAATGCATGATAAACGATTCATGACCTCTCCCTCCCTCCCCCCCCGCCCCCACCACACTGCGACCATGAGGGGGATTTTTTTTTTAAATGCAACATAATTTCCTTAAAATCTAGGTTAAAAAATGCAAAATATTAATCTCAACAACTTCTTGCATACCCAAAACCAAACAATTAATTCATCATTCAAACGACACAATCCATAATTTCAGCTTGATGTAATGAATTAGGAATCACTGTAAGTGCAATTTTGTGTTGTCTTATAAAAAGGAATAATCACTATTCACTTCAAAACAACAATTCTAAATCAAAAGTGCTCACCTTGAAAAACACTAACTTTTTACCAATGGTAATGATTCTTTGCAATCACGTAAACAAAGTACTTAATCTTATTTTTTGACAGAAGAAGGATATACACAAACTATCCTAGTAATGACCAACCTTTCTTTTGATAAATCAACAATTCACTAGATTAAACCTTCAACACTAATTTGCAAAGATGAATACTTTTTCAAGAAGGTAACTCAAAACCTCATAAAAAAAAATGTGGACTTTTTCAGAATGTAAACGGACCCATGAAACACAACAATTAAAAAAAATTGGACCTCGAAGGAAAAATCCCCAATTCTTCAAAATTTCAAAAACTTGTGCATGTAACCAGTTAGGTTCAATGCACAATCGCATTGTTGCTAAAGGAAAAGTGTGCGACCTGTGCACTATCGCTAAAGAAAAAATGCACAGATAAACCAAAAACTAAGAAAAATAAGAAATAAAGCCACAAGTTCAAAAATTTGAGTTTTCAAGGTTCTGAACACAGTCAATCAAGGAAATCAAAAAAAGACATAGCCTATAGGAAGGCATAATGAAAAACAAATCGCTCCCTAGTATGGTCACCAATTTGTTATGGAGGAAAAATCGATCTTGTGGAAAAGAGCAATCTCCCTAGATTCAACAACAAATTGAGAAATAAACAGACAAGTAACTGCTAATTTTCCTTAAACTATAATTGAAATACGATGTATGAAATGTGCAAGAGCCTCTTACCTTTCTATGAAATGCTTCTGGATGTCCTTTCGATTCTTTCAAAAGCATTTCCTCGTTGCTTCAAGAGAAGATCTACATAAACGGAAAAAACAAGGATTAAATTCATAACATAGATAAAGAGTGAAACACAAAATGAATGGAAATTGCAACATAGCATAGGTCACCATGTTAATCTAGTATTCAGTTATAAAGTATGCAACAGATCAAGGATCTTTGCAAAGAACATCATAAAAAGTGTAAATAGGAAAGAGACATTTGCTTGTATTAATTTTGAATAAGAAGGAGTAGTACAACCTTAGCCTTGATGATATAAGCTTCCTCCCAATGGTCTCCAATCCTCCCTTTAGGTGACAAGCTTCCATCCCTAATTTGACAACATAAATTTACATTCCAAAGTCCCCCTTTACCCTCTAGTTTGTGTTGAATTTATAGGCCAAGAGGAGGAGGTTTGAGATCCTCTTCTCAAGGGATGAGATCCATAAAGAGAGGGATTAGGATTCCATAAAGAAAGGGATATTGCTCCATGAGTAGAGAGATGAGACCTAAGTATGTAGGGGCTCGAGGCCTTTAGTAGGGAAATATTCCTCCAACAAAGCTTCTAGAAATCAATTTTTTTTTTTTAAGATACTTCCGTAGTTTTTAGTCGAAGACAAAAGCGCATGATTGCACAGGCCACAATGGTCAAAATTGTGCTTGCATAGGAAACGACTAGGGATACTGTGCAAGTGATTAAAAATAGGTTTTTGAGCAATGTAATCTAGGATTATTGTTGTCTTTGGGATTGTTTTGCTTCCAACATTGTAGGGGAATGCTTGGAACACTTCATCAGATAGAGATAGATCCAGATTGGAGGTCATTCTCCTAATGGTGACAAAATGACATGTAACAATATTGAGATGGCTAAATACTTCAATAAATAAAAAGGTGATTTCAAATTTCAGAGGTTGGTGCACGTCTAGATTAGGGGTGAAATTGAGAATAATGGGTTGTGTGGTATCAACAAATTTGTGTAATGAAATATAGTTAATTTTCACTACCAATATTGAATATTTTTATCGGTTTATAAATCTTCCATTTTTTTCTTCCAAATGCTTAAAATCTTGTTATCGTTGGTTTCTTTTTGTGTTTTTTTCTTTGTTTCAAAATTCCTACAATTCTAGAGACTATGGTCAACATGGTTTCTAATATGTTAGATTACAAAAGAAAACAAAGAAGAAAGAAAACAAAGTTAGTTGTGACCAAAGTTAACACATTTTGCTTTCAACCATCTAGTAGAAAATTATGAAAGAAGGTACTTCATTTATAAACTGTCGTGGATATTCCACTAGATAGTTCATCAAAACAGATCTGATAATATTATATTAAAAATCTAAAATTCTACACTATTACAGCTAGAAGGTGCTCTTGATCTCTATTTGGAAATATGGCTGCGGGTACAAAGAAGTATGGCCTGTGGCTCGTGGACTTCTACAGTGCACAAATCCTCTCTGTGTGCTCTTCTTCCTATCACTCTTGGCTTTTTTTTCCATCTATGGAATAAATGCACTCAAAAGAATGGAATGTCTCTTCCTCCTAGTGCTCAGTTATAACACAACCTGATAGATTGCTAGTGGTTAAGTTTGACTACCTCAACTCTTAACCAGAGTTACAATATAGACTCTTCTAGAGTTTCTTAGATTGCAATCACGTGATTAGCCCCTTTTCCATGAATAAATGGGGGTTGATGCAGCATGCTATTGAACCATGGTGGTGAAAATAGAAAGGCCAACTTCTAAGTAGCATAACTTTTGCATATGGACTCTGATTGATGCACTTCATGCATCGTTGGAAATCTACATGTGTATAATAACATCAAATGATGCTACACTAAAACGACAATGTTTTGCCCCCCAAAAAAACATCATTTGATGCCTCAAAATTCTCCGAGAAGGTTTCAAACCTCATTTTTCTAAACTGGGGCTTGTCAGTAAAAATGGTCCCATGAGTTGATTCCTTCACTTTTTCTACTCTAAATCCATTGAGATAGATGACAAACAATATAAGGATCCAATCCAGATTAATACTTAAAATAATGATTTACTGGTGCAAAAATTTGAATAAACTAAACATGAAAGCCTAAAAGTTATATGCATTATACTTTTCAAGCATCACTCATAATATAATTTTACTTCAAAGCAAAAGTTTTGTATAATTTTATGAAATTTATATGCTTTATGTTTATGTAAAAGAAAAAAGAATGGATGCATTCCACTCACCTTTGTATTTCAGACATAGTTTTCTCCAAGCCAAATTACATCGGTGTTGGAGGCCATGTTTTGTGAGGTGTTGTCCTTACTCCCTCTACTCTTATCTCCTATCTTCACATCTCTATATGAATTTTAAAAATCCTGCATTTTATAGAGATAAATATTTCTTACATGTGCAGTTGTGATTGCCATAACTTTAAAAAAAATAAATAGTTGAGAGTAACCTTCTTCCTCCATCGTTCTTTTCATCGAGCTTCGACCCCTAAAAGTGTTTTGGGCCCACTTTTCATGCTTCATTTACCCAATTCTTATTCTACTATGACTTTCCCGTTACCCATAACTCGGTTCGACTGATCATTTGCTTATTTGTTACAATGGCCTTTCATCCTCACAAACTAATGAGTTATTTTAATAAACATAATCACAGTTGATAGAAACTAAATGATTTAGCGGTTTTATTTCATAGTGTATCCAGCGATTATCAGAAACCAGAAAAATGAAGTAATCCACATTATGGAAGTTGATGTAATTTAAAAAAAAAACATAAAATAATATAAAGTGGATATTTTAAGCATAGCAAAATTTCAAAACTTAAAATAAAATAATTAACTCTCTCTTATCCAATGAAGCTAACTAAGAACTTTTACTCCCCATGGAGAGACCTATTTTCTTTTTAAGTTTTTTTTGAAGTTAAAAGAAAGGAGAAATGTAAGAAGTCTCACTATTAATCTAATACCATTTTAGTGGGAGCTTTTTCGGCCTTTAATAACTTCAGAGCAGTGTTCCACGGGGACTCCCCCCAGGGGTCTAGTTTGCTCGCTCCCCCGTGCTCCGGGGACTTGGGGACTAGTAGGGGATGTTTCCCCACGCTCCCAAAATGGAGGAAACTCAGGGGGATGTGCTAGGGAAACATTTCCCTTCCCTGAGGGGACGTTTCCCCATGCTCCCAAAAAAATGGCCTTGCTTATAGTTTATGATTTAATAGACCTAAAGTGGTACAAAGCTACTCATGTTCTATATGGGGATTACGTCTTGTGCTGTCTTTTGGTTTCAACAGGCGTTATTTTAGAGGGTCAGTATCATGGAAATTTGCTGGACCATATAGCACGTACATGAATTTTCCCTTTTAAAACTTCTCCTTTTTTTCTCAAGTGATGTTCTCATCTCTCCTGGAACTAAAACTCTTCTTTCAGCATATGGTGTACTGTCTATATTATATATAATATAACAAACTTTCTAGCTGTTGGATCCAATACAGCTAGACAACCCATTGTAGTTGCCCCTTCTACTGCCAATGCAGTGTTTCTGATCTGTTCATTTACCTTTTCACAGAATTCAGTAGCTACCTTATCAAGCTGAAGCTCTCCCTCTGTCTGACCAAAATCTAAATTAGAATTTGACCAAGCTGAATTAGAATTTTAAATTTATTATTTTATATGATATTATAATTGGATAATGTCAAATGATATTCCATATCATGACATGCATCATGCAGCGTTTCAATTCAAAACCAAATTGTCATAGTGGGACTCAATTAATAAATTATATTTATATTTATAAATTGTTGAGACCCTGATGCTCCCACGTTTTCCTAAAAAATGGTAGGGAGCTTTTGCATAGACCGCTCCCGCACCCCCTTGCTCCTCATCCCCTCATCCCGGGAACCTTGGTGGAACATTGCTTCAGAATTAAGATCTAAATTCATTTAGTTATTCATTATAATTATATTTATTATTGTTTGATTTATGTGACGCATTTGTAATCTGATCATGATCTCATAAAAACTAATTTGGTTTCAATTTTCAAAATGTGGTGAATTTATATTTTTGAAATTTTAGTATATAGTTTAAGTTATGCCATCACATCATATTCTAATAAAGCAACATAGTTTTCTATTGGTTCATGATCTCATAATTACTAGGTTTTCATATTCAAATAAATGTAGACATTATCTTATAGTCCAGGCAAGTGAGCACTACGTTTCAGTTGTAATTCCTACGTCCATTTTATTTATTATTACATAATATCATTATTTTATAATGCTCTTGTTTCATGGAGAATGAAATCCAGTTTGTTAATATATATATATATATATATATATTATATATATATATAATATAATTAAAATTGATAATATTAAAATAATAATAAATTTTAGGCATTGAGTTTTTAAGATTTAATGATCATATTTAAAGTCATGATTGGAATATCTATTTAGGAATGGTTTAAATAGTTAATCAACAATCTTGAAATGGATCAACAATTAACTATGTGTTGGCAAAGAAATTAACTATGAGTTGGCAAAACTTTGGGATGGATGATCAAAGGGCACATAAGGCACTACTCATGCAAAAACACCCTTGCTTCATGGTAATTAAATGTTCCTATGTATTTTTGTATATTTGTGGTGGAATAATGGCAAGGTTAATGTTAAAACGTTATTCTAGGGATTGGGTGAATCATTTTTGCGTGTGTATATATATATATATATATATATAAGGAGATGTTAACGGTTAGAATAGGAAATGACTTTGGAGGATGAAAACTAAGGGTCACATGGTGTTGGCAAGGCCTCCTACGCCTATGTAAGTCATCACATCTATATGAATAAATATATGTAATAAAGGGTAAAAGGTGAATGCATGAGTGATTGGTTATAGCGGGTACAACCTCTCCCACTATATAAGCTATGTATAAATATGCAGAATACTAATCGAAAAATGGTTCAAATTCCTTCCTGAAATTATTTTCTTCCTTTTTGTATTATGTATATTCTTGAAATGTTATCATGATGTAGTCCATAATGTCTGCATGTGAAGGCTCTACCTTCAACACTGGTTTCATTATTATCGATACTGAGTCTGAGATTGTAGCAATATTAAATGAAGATTATGTGAACTTGTAAAATCTGAAAATAAAGAATATTGTTTGTGGAAGATACACATGAAAGAATGAGATGCTTATGCATTTTGAAATAAGCTAAGGGCAGTTCTCATGCTCGTGGATGTTAATTGAAATTCAAAGAGAGGGAAAATATCCTTGGTTGAGATGTTGGAGAAACATGGATATTGTGAATGAAATATGGATTTTACATGCTCAGTATGATGTTGCTTGACTAAGGTCAAGCCCGCAAGCAAGGATATTTAGTGATGATGGTGCATAGTATAACCTAATTATGCATGGATGCTACTACCACAAATGCTAAAATATATGGATTGGTGATGTTGCGTGAAAGATTTTTGAGTGCCCATACTGTTCAATCAAAGATAAGCCCGCACAAAGAAACCAGAAAGATGATTTGATGTTTCTGACTCTAAGAGAGCTATTACTAAATTTATGAAGATTCTAATGATTTCCACAATAAATTAGGGTGATGTGTCTGCAGAAGCCGAATGTTCAGTGTTAATTTTGAAGTTGACCAAAATGGTTCTCATAAGCATCATGCATGTTGTAGTCAAAATGAATGTTATCAATAAGAATACCAATCACAAGGCCAACTTTATATGTGCACATATTTTAGCTTCTATTTTTTCATCTCACTTCATGTCAACGAATTTTGCAAGATATAAGAACCAACTGCATGACCATGTGGACCATTGATTGTCCAATGCTAATTGATTAGTCCATTCCATTAGCTCAGTCACGAAAAGTCAACTACATTGTTATCCAACTACTTGACTACTAACTTGACCAAAACAATGAATTTTAAATCAATCAATGTTGGGAACATTGACTGTCAACGCACTCGTCAATTCTAGCAAGGAGGATGGACCACGTGAATCAAATTATATCGTTAACTATTGAAGCTGACTTCAACTTGGCATGTTTTCTTAGCATATTGGTCAACAAAAACCTAAGGAGTGACTAAATTACATTACTTAACTGAGTTGTTCAGTGCAACACAAAAGGGGATTTTAAGATAATATTTGAGACAATTTATGAATAAATTATATTAACTTGAGACAAAAAAAGTGTGTATTATCTTAAATATTGTCTTTAAGTGAGTGTCTCAAATTATTTTTTTAAAAGTTTGTCTCTATAAAGACAATATATAACACAAGTGTTATTTTCACTTAGGAGATAATTTCGTTTTTTTCTCTCCATAGACAATAGTTTGGATTAAAGACATATTATATTTATAGAGACAATATGTCTTTTGTCTCTTTAACGACAGTATAAAACAATGAATCCAAAAAAATATCTCACCATTGAAATAAACCAATATAAAAAGTAATTAATTAAAAATAAACTTCAACATCATTGAGTAATTCATGTTAGGGCACATTGGAATCAAACCACCAACCTCCTACTTAAAAAGTAGGTTCTCTTCCATTGAGCTAGCACCCTTTAAAGAATTATGTGAGAAGTTAAGATAGTCCTTGAAATTGCATATATAAGCATTGATAGTTCACATTTAAGTTCATAATGTGTTGAGCTCATCATCCCATTGCATATTTTAATAGAAAAGGTTAATTTCCACCATTCACAACCTACCTTCAAATTGGGTATATTCGTCTCATACTTCAGCTTCAGATTTCATAGGAGCCAAAATAATTGCTATGAAATTGAATGCTCTACCCAGAGAGTCACTCCTCATGGATCTCAATTCAAATTCATACCATAATTCAAATTCCAAAGTACTAAACCTCTCAACATTACAACTCAACTTGGTTTTGCATAAAATAGATAGTGTAAGGATGACTTACCTCCAATGTAGGTCCAAATGAAAACTTTCCTTCCTAGAAATTCAAGTTTGTATGCAAGGGTGATTTACCTTCCAATGCACATCAATTGGGTGATATCCACCTTCCAATTCTTAACAATAATATTTATGGTATTTTTTTAACTCAATGCAATGATCAACTTTAGAATTGAATAACCATGATCTCAAAACCCTTTAACATGCTGGAAAATCAAGGTATATGTAGTATTATGTTGATTCTGCTTTATTTTATAATTACTCAATGTGATATGTAATGGCTCTTATTTTTAATTTTACTTCTTCATTAAGAAATTGCCAAAACATGAAGATCATAGAGGCACAAAATAACACAACATATAGGGTCCAAGCCAGGGCAAAACCCTGCAACTAGGGAAAACCTGAACAATCCTCTTCTTATAGAATTAGATCAAAATGAGACCCCCAAGACCTAAATACCAAGACCTTATCCAAGCACCAAGTTATCCCTCCAAAAGCTTCCTTCAATCAAGTCAAATTTAACCAATTCAAAGATGTTTATTCAAGTGAAATGTTTTGGTCTTGCAACTTCAAGTCTACAACTCACGCTACAATCTTCGGCCTTGCAACAACTGCAAAAATCCTATCCTTGTTTCACGTCTGAGCAAAAAAGGTCAACAATCAAGTCTCCTTCTTCTTCCTTTGTTTTCTTCTGTTCCCTGGGCATTCACTCTGCTTCTCTTCTTGTCTTATGCACATATCAAACTTATTTATCACACTTTCCAAGTGAGGATGAAGTCTTCCCTATTTATAGTCATCCAAGAAATCAAAAAGGTGCCCCAACAAGGCTGACTTGTGCTTGGAAGATAACTTACATTTCTTGACTAAAAAATTATAATTTTCTTTTGTTACAAAGAGTCCAAATGGGACTACATGACAAAAAATCTTCTTTGACTTAACAAGCCCTAGAAGTATGAAGAACATGCTTTGACCTAAAATTTGAGCATTAACCCCATGCTTAAATAAATAAAATTATTTTTCTCTTTTATATAACATATACAATATCATGATTGCAAAAATCATTATGAAGAACGAATCTAGTTACATTATCCAACACTCCCTTTTAATTAGGGAGGTATTCATAATGACTCAACAGGTTTGTCTCAAATTGAAATATTCGCATAAGAAGGGATCCAAATTGATAAGCCTCACTGATGATATTATCATCATATCCAAAATTGTCACATTATTAAGGCCTTGATAGGTACACTCTATATTTCCACAAGATCAGAGCACAATGCTAGGAGGCATTCCATTGGACACCACACTACCTCACTGGGGGACATACTCCACCAAGGATACCCAGAGTATTTCCTCTGCTGTACCATTTCCCTCGAGGAAATATTTATCCATTAGACAATTCTTTATCCAATTCCATGTAATTGACTTAGGATTTCCATCCTAATCCATCACAATAAATGACTCAAGAATGTTTGTCCAAGATGCTTATCCAATCCACCATTGTCCTTATCCATGTCCATGTACTTGACTTAGGATATTAGTCCTAACCTGTCATAGTACTTGACAAAAGGAGAGCCATGCTAATTCAATCTAATATTCTCCCTATCCTTGATGCCTGCACTAGACTTATGAAAATTAGTCCTGACCTAGAATATGAAACAAGGAGAACCAATGTCCAACCCTACTCTATCTCAACCTAAGAGTAGGAATACATGGTCACTCACTCTCAAATAGGGAGAATTGATCAACAAGCCTTAGCTTGTGTCGTAAGTACTCATACTTCCCTTACATCAGCTACTTATTATAATTGTACCTTCCTTGACCATCCCTTTTATCACTAAGTTTTCTCATCTTGCAACTTCTTGAACTAGGGCTCCAAATCGACCTCCTAACAATTTATGATTTTGTACTTGAGGAATTTGCATCGTCAACAGTTTCCAACACTACTTCCTGCACTACCTTCTGCCTTGAAGATAGTCCATTACATAATTTCTTCAATAGACTGATTATCACAAAGTTTTTCCAATCCATGACTTTGAACACATCTTGGATGACCTTTCCAATCAGTATCTAATATCCAACACAATTCCATAGTCATAAATTAGTCTACCACCTAGTTGTTATTCTCATCTTTCAAAATAGCCAACTCTTAGGGTCTTCAAATAAACCTTCTTGTCAGTCCTCTTAGATGACTCTCCTTAGGGTTTTTATAGACAACCCCCTAATTATCCTATTGTTTTTTAAATTGACAATCCTTAGGGCACCGATCAAACTGCATTTAACTTCTCCAAGATTACTATCATAAGGTCTTCCAAGCACAACCCACTTGATAGTGAATGTCCATTGCTTGACTATCCTTAGGTTTTCACAAATTTTCCCACACAATAGTGAGCCCTCTCTTGCACTCAATATACAAAGAGCTTCCTTAAATATGTCTTCTAAACATCTTTCAGATTTCACTGAAAGATTGTTTTTAGGGCTTCTCCAAAATTCAACCAAAATATATTCTACTTGATGTGACAAGTTTTGAACTTTTCCACAACATTTATCCCTTACCAATCATCCACTAATGGTCCTCCAACCGTTGTACATAGGCTTCTCGCCTAACTCTCCAAAATTAGATCTTTATTCCTTCACTATGTAAGCCCTACCTCGCTACCTACCTACTCTCACTATAGTATATTCTTTGAGGTTGAATATGGCTCACTTGAATATTAGGATTCCCTCAAAATAGTGTGGTCATACTTCTCCTCATTTAAGGTCTCGTCCTCCCATTCTATGCACTATTCACATAATTTAGGACAAACCTTTAAGGTAAACACATCATTTGAAGGAGCCCTAAACTACGGCACAATATAGACATATTCTTGTTTCTCTCCTAACAACCTTAATATGCTCAACAAAAACTGTCCTAAACTAGGGCTCTCATCTTCTAGCAAAAAACAACTTAAAGACATCAACCAACATACCCTTTTACTTTTCTAGGTATGTCCATCTGCTATAGAAAATTAGCTTGGTTAGGGCTTCTTATCAATCCATTTCACCCCTACTAATCTACTCCAAAACTCCCTCCTCAGTTGTGGCCTTCTTCACTCTTCAAGCTCCCTCCCTTTTTTGGTTCCTAGGGCTTCTTCTAGCGCCTATTTAGGCCTTACACCCCCCTTCAAACCTAAGGTACAAGGATCAACCCTCTTCCCAAAAATCATACAAAATGTGGTAGAATCAAAGGTATGTAGCACACTTGCACAATAAACAACCTATAAATGATCCTCTTCTACTTAGCCTTGTACTTGATCAACCTGTCCCTCAAGACAATCGAAATAAGCACCAAAAAAGACCCTTATCACCTTTGCTTGAGATCCTCCTGATCCTCGACATATTTTAGATGCCTTCCTTATGAAATGTTGCAAACAGGTGTCCCAATGCAGGAACAAGTCCTCTATGAGCATGACTAGATTTTAGAATACAAAATAGAGCTTACTCCTTAAGGACTTGATCCCTCTAAAGTAATCTAGAAAAGTTGTACTAAACTAGATCATATCACGACCTCCTTCACATGGACTGCATTTCAACTTCTTCTTACATCTTGATGGTCTTCTTGAGAGTCTTAAATACAATTTTTATCTCTGCCAAACCTTCTTTGAATCACATAATAACTTCATAGCTTGTATACTATCAACCTTTACTTGGAATGTTTGTATCACCAGAATTCAGATCCAACATCATAGGTTTCATTCCATAGTAGAATTTTCCTCCTTACCTAATATAATTTAGTTCTTAATAAGCTTGTAAAAGGACTCATACTACTCCAATCGCATTGCTACATTTCTTTACTTCATAGTTCTCATTTATGTTTCATTACTTGGAATTTGAATACTAGATAGGACCTGCTAAAGTATGTCATTTCTTCTTCTTGCTATTGATGGAGGAACTAATATAGAGGTATCTTCCATTATGCCAAAAATAGTGATCTTCAATTTTTTTCTTTTACCAACCTTATCTCTGATACCATGTGGGAAAATCAAGGTATTTTGTAGTATTATGTTGATTCTCCTTGATAATTACTTGTGATGTTTGATGTCTCTTATTTTTAATTTTACTTCTTCATCAAGCAATTACCAAAACATGAATATCACAAAGACACAAAATAACACAAGATATAGGCTCCAAACTCGGGGAAAACCCCACAACTGGTGAAAACCAGAACAATCCTCTTCTTATAGAATCGAATCAAAAGGAGACCTCCAAGGCATAAATACCAAGACCTTATCCAAGAACCAAGTTGGTGAGACCTATTATTGTGTCAAGGATGTTTCAACTCCCAAGGCTCTCAACTTAAATTATTAACCTGGGGTTTGTACAAACTTAAGAGGGGTCAAAACTATATGTGTAACAGACACCTTCATCTTCCTAGTCTGAATCCCTTTGATGCAAGTGAAATTAGGCAATGAAACAACTTCAACTGAAGAAAGATCTAGGTAATTTACCAATGCTAAGTTGTAAAAGGTAAATAACAATAACAAAATCTATTTTACTTTGAAAGTAAATGGTAGAAAGGAAATCTATTCTATTTGCAAAAATGTATAGCATAATGAAGAATAGGCAAATATGATTTATCTCGCTGGAAAGGAAATGGAATTAAAGGAATTTTATTCTATTTTGCAGGAAAGGAAAGTCCTAGATTACTCTCCCAAAAAGGACATCACACTTTGCATGAAGTAAATTGTGGAAAGGAAATCTAGACTAATTGCAGCAATCAACATTTAAGAAGCAAGAAATATAAGAACTAAATGGAGACCTAACCAATCCTCAACTCAACCGAACTGGCCTCAAAGCATTCATAGGCTATAAATCTACTTCTACCATGAATTTGGAGTGAATATGGGCAAGGAAAATCTCGAAAGAAAATTGCTACAGGATGTCTGTATCTCAATTTAGCTTGTCAAATGCCTAAGAAAATAAAATGTAAATGAGTTGAGGTAAAAAATATAATCAAGTAGGATTTCATAGAACTCCAATCCGAGTAGAATCACTTAAAAATACCCTTGTTAACATGTGCTAAAAAATAACATAAAAATACTACTCTAAAAACTATAAATTCTAGAACTAGTGAGTTAGTTAACCTACCAAATGCCTAACTTGATCAAGTGTAAATTCTAGGGAGTAATTTTTTTTATTAAGATGAATTTTTTTAGGACTCATGGTGATCCCTAGTATTGCAAAAAGAATGTTGCAACTCCCAAGGGCTACTCAACTCAAATTATCAACCCAAATTTTGTTCAAACTTAGAGGTGACAATGCTATATTCACAACAGATTGGATTCCACTCATGCCACCCTTAGTCATGACATTAGATCAAAGTTCTCAAAGACCATTCCTCCTACTGAATTAGAATGAAAACTTCTTTATGAAGGTACAATTGAAAACTAATTCTAGATATGAAAGTGGAAATTCCATTTATTCAACTTGTAGTTGATAATTAATCAATTCATGAAAGGACAAGGGTTAATCTACATGCAAAATGAAACCTAATTTATCTTGAAAAATTCATCAAACTACCAAATCTACTTGCAGAAAGGAAGCTATTTTATATTTCATAATTCATTTAACTACCAATAATAATTTAATGTATCATCTACCTATTTCACACTTGCTTGAAAATCAATAGCCTACTTTCATCATTCTTGTGATAAAAAAAAAGAAATAAAAAACTAATTCTACTCTATTTTGCATTGAGGAAAAAGAATGGTTGGAGTGGATTAGGAGCCTCGCCTGATCATCAAATCACAATTGTGGGTCATTATTCATCTTTACTGAGCTAAATTTGAAGGGGGGATCAAAACTTATCAAGGAAAGTGGTTCTACAGACTTGTTATAGGTGGCTACTACAGGAGGTATTGTATTGCTACAGGAGGGTTTGCAAAGCTACAGGAGGGGTTCTGAGTGGATTTTGAGGGTGAAAATGATGTCTTGAGGGTATGGATAGGTGGATCGAGGTTGAATAAAATGAAGGGATGTTGGGTTGAGCCCCTAGCCAAGTTCAGGACCTCTCAAAGGTCTGTCTTGCACTAGGATGAATGCTAATTGTATATTAGGAAAAATGACTTATGGAAATTGAGTTTTGGGAAAAAAATTGAAGGCGGGAAGATAAAATGGAGTTCAATATGGAAGTGGTGAAGGTGTCCTTCCCTACAGATCAACGTTTCCATGCAATCAATTACATGGATACATCCATTGATCATTAACAAAACGAGATAACCTATGATGAAAAATATGAGTTGAATTCAAATAACATCTTTTATGCCATATTACTAATCTAATCACCAAACTTACTTCTATGATCCAGGAAGAAAATGTAAAGTAGAACAATTAACATTCATCTATTTCCAAGAAATCACAAACACAGTATTTTTGGACTGAGGTTGTGAATCATTCCACTTATTTTCCCACAAGGGTGGTGAGGAAGAGGCTTGCAACCACAGGTTTTTATAGCTTAATCTCTACTTAAATGAAAGAAACTATGAATAGATTGGAATAAAGAACAAAACATAAGCATAAAAAGAGGGACCAAAGCCTATGGGTTAGGCCCAAACCCAAGGGTATTATCCCTATGAAACTAACTCAAATGGAACTTAAAATCCAACTTCTCATTATCAAAAAGTGAAGGTCTCATACAACACATAAAAAATCACAAAGTAACAATGTCAAGCTCCAAGCTCAATTTCCACACCTAGCTGAACAAAAAATGTGAATCCCATTGAGCTTTTCTTCTTGTTTATTTATACAGAAGGGTGGCTCATAGAAGCTCCCTTGAAAGTAGGAGTGATTCCCTCCTTGATCTCAGAAATGGTGGATCTTGTCCCTCTTGAGCTTCGCTTGGACTAGGAGTCACTCAGCTGCCAATGAATTCAAAATGGTTAGAGAGGATGTTGTGATCCCAAGCCAAGTTAGGGAGTTAAGGAGGTGGAAAACCCCCCTAGATTCTCTCCTGGTTGTCTCCATCAAGCCCCTACATAGTAATTGCCTAAAAAATGCTTCTTTTTTTGCAATTAAAACAAATTATGCCACATACTATGACAAACACATTTTAGTCATCTTACTAAACATAATATAACAAAAATTATGAATTAATGTGAGAGAAGGATAGTTTTAAGGTTGGAGAATGGAATAATGATCTTCAAGATATACCTATTGATGGGAATCATCATCACCCCACTATTGAAGGTGTTTCTCTTCCTTTGAGCAACTTATTCATCCATGTGAATCTCTTTCATGGCCTTAGTGGCCTCCATAACATCCCAAGGCTCCTCATATGGTGTTCCATCTTGTGGGTAAAAGCCCACATTCCTTTCTATCTTTATCCAGTCCCTCTGCTATTCTACTTCATTTCTTCCTTCTTGTAAACCGAGCAATAAGGGTGGACCGAGTTTGAGTCCTATCTACCCGATTTTAATCCTCTACATGATTCTCTTGTACAGTGGTGTTCTCTCCAAGGAATTCCTTATACTTTCAGGAGAGTGATATTTTTTGATTTGTAGGTCGTGGGGTACGGCATGCCATCTTCTCTATCAAGCTTGCATAGTTTTTGTTCCCAACATTCTAAATGTGTCTTCAAAGTGTAGAATGGCTTGCTCTTGGGTAACAATGTATTTGTGTGGTAAAGAAACATCATTGGAGATGAGGTTGTCATTGCTGATGACAACCTTAGGGCTCACTAGCTATACTGTAATATACAAGGGTTCCTTATCCTTTTTTTCCATTACCTTTTTCACCTCCTCGGCCCTTGTCTCCTCATGAGTCAACCAGGATGCTAAAGTAATTAAATGCATGTCTCCCAATCTTCAATTGGGACCCAAAAAAATTTGATTGGTCAAAGTGATATTATGCATATAGAATTCAACTAGATTTTACCTATCTTCCATATTAGTTTGGTTACAAAACTCGATAAATTTCCTATAGCCATGAAAAGGCAGAGATCCATATTGCGTTGGGGTTTCGATTTGGAGTTGGAGCCATTGTTTCTTAATGAAGATAGTATAAGACTTTGATGGATGTCTACATTTAAGGGTTTCCATAGAGAGGCTTTCCATGGTGGAAAGTTGTGTTTCTTTCTCCTGCAACCTCTCCCTTAACCTTGTTTGCCTGTAGTCAGGGAAAATTTTAAGGCTGGAAAATTATCTTAAAGTTTAAAAAAACTGGTGAATCTCACTAGTCCCTAATATGCAAACTATAAAATGTTTATTGATGTATGTGTAAAATTATTCAAATTTAGAATGATTTTATATATATTCTCTAATGTTGGCGGTTTTTAAGGGAAAATAATTTTATTTTGTAAAATTTGGGAAAATCATTTTTAGAAAAAATGGAAATTGGTGAATTTTATTTTTTGAAAAATCATGGAAAATCATCCCACCTGTGAATATTAACCATTCAAATTTTCCATGCCAGTAGCATCTCCTTCATAATATTCTCCCTCAGTATTAAATCACTTAAATCCTTACCCATTTCAATGAATTTCTCCTCCATGAGGCCCACATCTTCCACATTCTTGGATTTGGCAATTTTCATCCACCTGTGGGTTCTGCCTCTCTCTATCTTCATCTCATAGAGGTGTGGGATTGCAAAATTTCCAGGGATAATTCTTCCACCTTCAATAAATTTGTAGTAGGACCCCAAGCTAGGTTGTGGGTCAAGCTCTTGAAGCTCTTGTAGTTATTCCCAAACTGACTTTGAGGTGGTGGCTTCCTTTTGTAGCTCTTTCTTGTGCTCCTGTAGCTTCCTTGTTCTTCTTGTAGTAGACTCAGCCCCTCCAATAGAAAACCCTATCTCTCCTGTAGAAAACCCTAGTCCTCTTGTAGCTTCTCTCTTTCTCCTTTCTCAAAGGCAGATTGTGCCCTTGGATTCTTGAAGGTGACTTCCCTAGTGGTAGGCCTACTCACATGTGATATAGGTTACTAGGTTTTGGTTTTAGGACGACTAGCCTCCTCAATATTTCCTTCATTGAGTTCTATTTCTTCCTTTTTACTTGGTGACTCATCAATAATGATAGGAACCTTTGTAGGACTTTTTGGTTTCCCTTTTCTAATTTTGGTGCCCTTCGTGGTTGTAAAATACATGGGGCCTTATCTTGATTTCTTCCTTTTGGGGTTGACAAGAGTACCCAATGTAGCTAATATTGCAGCTACTTCACATTGTTAAGTATCCCCTAGAGATAGATTTGTTTTATATGGTTTTTATTCTGCTCCTTGGGGTTAAGAAGTCTCAACATGGCATACTATTTCTTCTATTTTCTTCTCCCCCTCTTCTCCTCCTCTTCTCCTTTGATTTTTTCTTCTCCTTACTCTATCTCTCTTGCTTCTTTTTCCTATGTTTTCTCTCTTCCTCTTATGTTCTTGTTGCCTATTCCTCCTCAGTTTTTTCTCCTTTTTCTTCCTCTATTTTTCCTTATTTACCTCCAATGCTATAGTTTGTGTCTCTCTAGGTGTGATGGCTTGGGTTTCTATGAAATTCTCCCTATCCATGTCAACAAATTTGTTCCATAAGGCAGGGATCCTCAAGATGTTCAGAGCATAAACCACATTAACCTGATGAGGCCATTGTGAGCTAAGTGTTGGTGTTTTCCATCCCTGACATTCTGAATCATCTCCATGGTTGACTGTAGGAGGAAATTGGGGACACTAAGTATTTGAGAGAGACGAAATTTTGCCTTGAATCACAGCTCATGGAGTAGCCTGAAGTGGTAGGCATAAACTACACTTAATCTTCCTTCACAAGGTATATACTTGAGGATATCGTAAGCTACCTCATGCCAAGAGTAAGGTAGAATTTCCCTTCTCACTCCATTCTTATCTTTTACAAGTTTCTATTTTGAAAGGAATAAGTTTTTCCTAGCTGTGACACCCACTTGCTTGTGCTCTTTTCTCCACCTAATTCCTAGAGGAAATATGGTCACTCTTCTTATGGTTTTAGGACTGAGAGAGATGGTTAACCCATTGATAATAGTAGTGGAAATTTCTTCCTCTTGATAATGCAATTCCATGGTAAATTCATGAGAAAGATCATCATCATACCCCTTTATAAATTCAAAGAAACCCAACCACTCATGTCTTCTAAATATGTCCACTACAGGAGGGAGTTGGTGAATTATCTTAGTGTCTGAGGGTTCTCTTATGTTAAATCTTGCCCCCATTTCTTCTAGTATTCCTCCTTGAAGCTATGTAGTTGTCGAATTCAAAAAAAATCAAACACTCTAAGTGGTGAAATAATGTTAATTTTCTTCGTACCAGTGAGGGACAAGGGTGTTATAATTGATATCAACCAAATTATTCTTCTCTTCTTTGAACCACAACAAATTTAAAAAATACCTCCTGTTTATCAATTGACTATAACAGGGTGTTAACTTCAAGTAGACTTCTCATGAAAATGGATGTAGAAATGAGGAAGGAGGTTGTCATTTACTTCTTGTCAAAAAAAAATTGTGTGCATGAAGGTTTTGAGACAATATCGAGCCATTGAGACTCCTTTTTCACCTCCCAATTCCTCTTGTAGCTTTTCTCGGCCCTCCTATAACACTTACAGGCCTGCCTCTAGCTTTCTCTTGTAGCACTTGCAGACAAGGTTAGAAACTCCTCGGTGGCACCCTAGGTTTTTTGATACAATAGCTCGTCCTTCCTCTACCTATTGTTGGAATGAGTGATGGTGCAAATGAAGTCAAGCCCATCACATAATATCCCTTTTTGGTTAAAATCTTGGAGTGCTTTAGTGACATGGAATTAGCATGAGTATTATCTTTTGGACCATTGTCCCCACTAATTGTAATCATTTCTCTCTCCTCATGATTATCACCCCACTCTTTGAGGACACCACTTTGTTTTGAGTTGAAATTACCACGTTGCATGGGTGACTTAAATTAAACTTAAGTTTACTAGCCAAGGGTGGTCAAGTTCACTGGCCATCTCCAGCCTATTAAAACACCTCTCTTGCTCAAAACACATTTTATTCATTTTATGCATAGGGAGGAGGTGAGGGTTTCCATACCTAAAAGTACTTATGGATCGAACTGTTGACGGTAACATGTTGGAGTTGGGCCATATATCATTATGATCAAGGGAGTTGACTCTTTGACTTGTTTCCTGTGCATGTCTTCATTCTTGATGATACCTTCAATGTCAATTTTGTTGTGTGTGTGCAAGTGCCTTTCTGATATCTAAGATGTTGTTACTGGTGGAAAGCCTTCCTGAAGATTATTTTCCCCTTCCTATTTGCCGATAAGGCTCCATCCTCCATTTTGTTGGTGAAAAAAGTAATATCAATGATTTTTGTTGTGGTTGTAGAGGCTGCTAAAGGAGGAGTCTTCTTCCTGTAGCAGTATTTTGATCCCCGCTTGAAGTCTTCAATTTGCATACGGGAGATGAGGGAGATGTTGAAAAGTCATGAGGATAGGGTTAGAGTCATCAGGGAGTAGTGCGGACAATGGAAAAATAGAAAACAATGGCTTCTATGCTTTTTCAAAGGTAGGAAAAAGTCAGAAATTTGAGTAAGTTCTTGGTGGAATGGAGTGGATGGGTGATGGAAGGATGATGAGAAAATAATTGGGGGACCATATCTATCATTTCCTAGAGTCATAATGGTATTTTGGGATGTTCTCCTCATTGGATCCCCTCTCCTGCAGCTTCACATGTTCCTCTTGTAGCATTACAGGACCTGCTGTAGCAATACAGGTCCTTGATGTAGCATCATAGAGAGGAGGTGAAATTCGAATTTCTTGTTGATGGGATGGTGGAGAGAGATGGTCATATTAGTGGAGAGGATGAAGAGGTGTATGGATGGGAGGATGGATGATATCTTGTAGGTTCTGGCCTGTAACAAACCTACAAAAAATTGAAAAACAAGTTGCCTCTGAGGAGGTTTTCAACCTGCATGCCTACCCTAGGTGCCTCAGTGGAGGTTTTCACCTAGGGATCTTTATTATTTTTATCTCTTTTGTTTTTTCTTCTGGGATGCCTCAGAGGGGTTTTCAACCCTGAAGTTGGGCTCAAATGCCTCATAGAGGTTTTCATCCAGGCCTTTTTTTTATTTTTTATTTTCAAATTTCTAGGAGTGTTATGGACTGGAAGCTATGAAACTCCCAATCAAATTTAATTCGTTTTTGACTCAACTAATTGGATAGAGGTATTCTATATAGCTTCAACCTATAATAATTTACAAGTAAGGGAATTCCTTCTTCATCAATGGTGTTGATCTGGACAAATCCATTTTCATTACACTTTTCTACTAGGTATGGACTCAACCATATTTTAACTAGCTTCCCTTTGAAATATTTGAACCTAAAATCATATAATAGAGCCCTATCTCCTTCTTGAATTTTTTTTCCTTGATATTATTGTCATGCTAGACCTTCCTTTGCAGTTTTATGACTTCAGTGTGTAGGAGCTCTTACATTCTGAACTCATCTAAGCCATTAAGTTGGAGCAGCCTTTCTTGGTTTGCTGTAGTGAAGTGTAAATCCAACTGAGATGTCATCCTCAAAGTGTTATATTCAAACTCAATAGAAAGAAAAACCTTCTTCCCATAAACTAATTCATATGGAGTGAATCCAGTGGTGGTTTTCCAAGTGGTGTTGTAGGTCCAAGTGGCCTCTACTAGTCTCTCTGCCCAATCTTTACTACTATTGCTAACAACCTTAGTGAAGATGCTCTCCAATGCTTTGTTTGTGACCTCTACTTGCACATTTTCTTTAGGGTGATAGGCAGTGGGTGTATTGTGTTTGATATGTTGTTTCCCCATGAGATATTCAGTAAGCTTTTATGTGAATTGTGCTCCTCGATAGGTTACTACCTCCCTTTGATACCCAAACTTGTAGAAGATGTTTTCTCTTAAAAGCTCAGCCACTTTCTATGTAGTTGTTGCTTTGAATTCCTTTGTCTCATTCCACTTTGTCAAGTAATCAGTGCACACAATGATGTACCTCTTATGTCCTTATGGTGGATCAATTAGCCCAATGAAACCCATGCCCAACTTGTCAAATGGCTCTAAGGCCACTTGAGGTTGTAGGGGAATTTCATCTTTGGGTGTGGGTTTGCCCATCCTTTGGCAATAATCACATCTAGTGGTGTATCTTCTTACATCTTGATGTAAAGTGGGCCAGTAGTAACCAGCCAGTAAAACTTTAAAGGTTTTCCTTTTAGCAACAAAACTACCTCCACAAGGTCCACCATGACATGCTGAGAGGATGTCAAAGACCTCCTCTTCTCTTACACATTTCCTCAAGATCTGATCTGGTCCTAATCTAGAAAGATTCCCCCCAATCTAAGTGAAAGGTGAGATTTTACTTACAATCTTGTTTTTCTCTCTCGATGATAGATTAGGAGGGAACCTCCCATCAACCAAGTAGGTCGCTATGTTAGCAAACCAAGGAGAAAGCACCGAGATGGAAATGAGGTGTTCATGTGGAAGTTGATCATCCATAATATCCTCATTACCTATAGGCAAAGTTAACATGGAAAAACAATATGAAACCACATTTTCCTTCCCTAGTTTGTCAATAATAGTCAAATCAAATTGTTGTAACAATAAGAACCATATAATTATCCTAGCATTGACATCATGCTTATTCATCAAATATATAATGGATTCATGAGCAGTATGAATAAAATTTTGATGCACATTGATATAGTGCCTGAATTTGTTTAAATAATGTATTACAGCTAAGAGTTATTTTTCAGTGATAGTGTAATTCAACTAAGCTTTAAACAAATTCTTACTAATGAAATAGATATAATAAGGAAATGTATCCTCTACTTGTCCTAAGGTTCCCCCCGTAGCTTTATCTGATGCATCAATATGGATATGGAAAGGGAATTCCTAGTTGGGACCCCTTAGGATGGGCGCAGTGGTCAATGTTTCTTTCAACACTTCAAGGGCCTCTTGACAATTGCTAGTCTAGCAGAAATCTGAATCTTTGGCCAATAATCAAAACAAAGGTGAAGCCACTTTACTATAGTCTTTGATGAATCTCTTATAATACCTAGATTCTCCCAAGAAACTCCTGACATCTCTTTGTTTTTGAGGGGTAGGGACCCTTTTGAGTATGGAAAATTTGTTTGGCTTAACCTATATCCCTTCCTTGGATATGGTATGGCTAAGGACAGTCCCCTCATTTATCAAGAACTCACATTTCTCAAGGCTCAAAGAGAGCTTCATTTCAAAAAATTTCTTCAAGAGATTTCACAGATAGGACAAAGCTTCATGGAAGTCACATCCATAATGTTGGGTTGTGTTATATTGTTTCCACAACTAGTTTTTTTTTTTACCCATGGTTTTGTGCATAGTTTTTGCACATGGTGTTGGGTGCGATGGTTTTCATTCCGTGGTATTTGATGCTTCGACATGTATATATATGTATTGTAAAATTGAAAGGAATATAATGAAAAATCAATTCTCTAGTCCCGGTTTTGGGATCCAGGGGAAAATCTTTGTGTATATTTGTTTTATGTGTTATGATCTCGCCTTTGTTTATTTTATGTTTTAGAATTCGTATGTAGGTAATTTCTGTATGGGGTTAAAACCTACATATGGTATTAGAGTTTTTTTGGCTTCAAGGGGATGCTTTTGTTGTTGAGGGGTTTTGCTCAAGCCTGTGGTAGACCCTGTTCAGTGGGAAATCTGCGGGATCGATTCTGGTGGTGAAAGAAGATGGTGAGCAATGGAAAGATAGAGATCGATAAATTTAATGGTTAGAGTTTTGAGTTATGGAAACTCAATATGGAGGATCTGTTGGTGGATAAATATTAGTGGATTGCAGTAGATTCGGGTACTAAACCAATGGGAGTGTCCGATGAAGAATGGAAGAAGTTGGATCAGAAGGCTAAGAGCACAATACGATTGTGTGTTTCAGATTCATTATTGCTGAATGTATCAGGGGAAGTTATGGCGAAGGCTTTGTGGGGCAAGCTAGGGACTTTGTACCAATCTACGTCTCTGGTGAATAAATTGTTCCTATGGAAAAAGTTATATAACCTGAGGATGAAAGATGGAAACTCGATGATAGAGCATCTGAACGCATTTAATATTGTGGTAAGTCAGTTATTATTTTTGATATTATAATTTCAGATGAAGGTAGGTGGTGCATCAGTTTGCTGTGTTCTCTACCAGATTCATGGGATAGTCTAGTTATTGCAATAGGTAGCAATGAAACTGCATTGCAGTTTGATGAAATAGTCTCATCCTTGCTGACAGATAAGATGAGATGGAAAAATATGGAGAGCTAGAATGGTGATGCCTTGTATGTACGAGGACAGTCCCAGAATAGAAACAAAAATAAGTCATCAAGTGGGAGATCTAAATCTCCAGGAAATCCTACAAAGATGTGTTGGAAATGCGGAAAAGAAGGGCACTACAAAAGGGACTATAAATCTAGAGTTCCTGACAAAGGAAAAGGATCTCATAATGGATCTTCTGCAAAAGTGAAAACCACCTTAGATGAAGGTTGGGATGTGTACTTGACTTCTTCTTCAAGTACACATGTAGATCATGAGGCATGATTGATTGACTCATGTGCAGCCTTTCACTTCACTCCCCATAGAGAGTGGTTCTGCGAGTATGAGAAATATGATTGTGGTGATGTCTTCTTGGGGGATGACAGGAAGGCTAGAATCATTGGTCATGGAAAATTCAAGTTGAAGTTGCAAGGTGGAAGGATTGGAACACTTCTGGGTGTTCTGCATATTCCTACATTAGCTGGAAATTTGATTTCTGTAAGCAAGCTGTATGATGCAGGTGTAAAAACAGTGTTCGAGAAAAATACCTACAAGATGGTTCGGGGAGCACTAGTGTTGATACGAGGAGTTCGGATTGGAACTTTGTACAAGCTGCAAGGTAGCACTGTTGTTGATGGGTGCAACATTTCTGTGGTTCCTGAAAGTGGAGCAGAAAATCTAGTGGTCTCCGGAGAAAAGACCATGTTATGGTGTTAAAGGCTTGGACATATTGGAGAGAAGGGCCTTCGAATACTTCATGGTAAAGGTATGGTAGAAGGTATGACTAATAGCTCTCTAGTTTTTTATTTCTATGAAAATTGTGTATATGGGAAGAAAAATCAATTGATTTTCCCCTTTGGTGGTAAGAGGGCGAAACAAATATTAGAGCTTATGCACAGTGATGTGTTTGGGCCTGTGAAGGTTCCATCACTGGGTGAGTCTGTGTACTATGTATCATTATAGATGACTTCTCAAGGATTACATAGATATATTTCCTCAATAATAAATTTGAAGTCTTTGACAGGTTTAAAGAATTTAAGGCTTTGGTGGAAAACTAGATAGCGAAGAAGATAAAGGTGCTAAGGATAGATAGTGGTGGAGAATTTTGCAATAAGGAATTTGAAGAGTTCTACAAGAAGTGTGGTATAGCACGAAAAAAGACTACTCCATACACACCTTAGCAAAATGGAGTTGCAGAAAGAATGAACAAGACATTGATGGAAAGGGCAAGAAGCATGTTGAGTGGTGTCGAGTTAGGACAGGAATTCTGGGCAGAGGTGGTGGAGACTGAATTGTACTTGGTCAATAGGTCACCTTCATTAGCATTGGAGGATAAGACTCCATAAGAGGTATGGACTGGTAAGAAACCCTCTCTTTGACATCTGAGGGTATTTAGATGTGATGCATATGTACATGTTCCAAATGAGAAATGAACAAAGTTGGATAGTAAATATGAAAAGTGCATCTTTATTGGGTATAAGGATGGTTTAAAAGGCTATAAGCTTTGGAACCCAATAACAAGGAAGGTTGTGTACAACTAACATGTAGTGTTCAGAGAGGTGAAAGATGTTATTAAACATGAAGTCCAACCAAAGTAACCTGAGAAGATAGAGTTTTAGCTTAAGGAGGAAGAATTAGACTCTATAGCTGAAGAGGAATCAAAAGATGAAGAGCCACAAAATCTAGTTGTGAGAATATTAGTTCGAGAAAGAAGGCAGCTAGAAAGATATAGTCCATCTGATTTATGTTCAAATTTTTCTTTATCTATTACTGACGATGATCCCAGAACTATGAAGGAAGCAGTAAATTCATAGCATGGAAAACTCTGGAAAGAGGCCATGGTTGATGAAATGGCATCTTTGAACAAAAATGAGGCTTGGGATCTAGTGGAGTTGCCGGCTGGAAGGAAACCCCTTGGAAGCAAATGGGTGTTCAAGAAGAAGACAAATGCAGAAGGAAAGGTGGAGAAATACAAAGCTTAGTTGGTAGAAAAAGGATATTCCCAGGTGCCGGGAATTGATTTTGGTGATATGTTTTCTCTTGTTGCCAAGGTAGCTTCTATTATATTACTTTTGTTTTTTGTTGTTGCTTTTGATTTGGAGGTAGAACAAATGGATGTGAGGACAACATTTCTTCATGGGGATCTAGAAGAAGAGATCTACATGAAGAAACTTGAAGGCTTTATGGTGAAGGGTAAGAAAGAACTGATACACAAGTTAAAAAAGTCTCTGTATGGGTTAAAACAGTCACCAAGGATGTGGTATGAGAAATTTGATACATTTATGAAGGGACTTGGCTTCACCAGAAGCAAAGCAGATCACCATGTGTATTTTAAATTAATTGGTGACCATGTTATTTATTTGGTATTGTATGTGGATGATATGTTTCTAGTTGGAAATGACAATGAAATTATCCAGGATTTGAAGACCCAATTGTCCTCCAAATTCAACATGAAAAATCTTGGTGCTGCAAACTATATTTTGGGGATGGAAATTAAAAGAGATCGGGAAAAGAGGAAGCTCTGGTTAAACGAGAGGAAGTATGTGGAGACAATACTGCAGAGGCTTAATATGTGGGATAGTAAACCGATGAAGGTTCCTATTCCTGTAGGTGTAAATTTATCTACTGAACAGTGTCCCAAGACACAAGAAGAGGAAGATGACATGTCCCATGTTCCATATGCAAGTGCAGTTGGTAGCCCGATGTATGCGATGGTTTGTACTAGACCAGACATTGCACATGTAGTGGGAGTATTGAGCATGTTTATTTCAAAACTAGGGAAGGAGCATTGGACAACAGTGAAGCGGGTTTTCAGGTATTTGCGTGGCACTAGTGATTATGGTTTGTGCTGCCAAGGAAGACCAGGATTGGACATAGTTTTGGATATCCGTGGCCTTGTTGATGTAGATTGGGCTGGAGATCTGGATTAGAAAAGATCTACAAGTGGGTGTGTGTTTAACCTATTTGGAGGTGCAGTCAATTGGATGAGAAAGAAACAATCTGTAGTGGCACTATCAACTACAGAGGCAAAATACATGGCAACCACTCATGCAAGAAAGGAAGTAGTTTGGTTGCAAAGATTATGTTCAAGTATGGAGTTAGTATAGGGAGCTATAAGGATAGACTGTGATAGCCAAAGTGCAATTTTCTTGGCAAACAACCCTGCTTATCATTCAAAGACAAAGCACATTCTTGTTCACTATCACTTTGTGAGGGATATGATAGAAGACAAAAAGGTGTTTCTAGTAAAGGTGGACAGTTTTAAGAATACTATAGATGAATTGGCATGGCAAAATCTGCGAGCTTTGAGAAGTTCTCTTGGTGTAGAGAAACAATAGGTATTGCAGGGTTGGATAAATGACTAAGCTCTCTAGTGGCCTCTTGTGGAAAGAAAACAACAAGTGGGAGAATGTTGGGTTGTGTTATATTCTTTCCACGAATAGCCCCCCTAGAAAAACTAGGGGGTTAGAGAGGGGGTAGAGCCCCCCCTTTGTTATGCCAATGCACACCGGGGGGTTCATAGAGGCAGTGGTTAGCCCCCCTCTATGTGCTTCGAGGCAGCGCCCCGAGGGATTTTTTTTTTTGGACCTGTTATGTTCCTATACCAATAGGTGTCATAATTTTTGAATGGCTGAGGTCCAATCTATAATATGTATATACCTTTGATTTTTGCAAATATTTTCCATATTTAAAAAATAAAAAAATAAAAATTAAAAAAAAAATGTAAAGAGGGTATGTCCTAAAAGAAAAATCAAAGGACAAAAAGAATAAAAAATGTCCAAAAGGATGAAAAAATGAACCCCAAGAAAGAAAAAAGACCATGAAAGTGTGCAAGTCAAAATGCCACTACTATTTACTTTTAATGCAGAATAAAATATTGTGTGTAGCTTGTTACCTTTGCCACAATCCATGGATGGTCAAAATGTTAAACTTGGTTATTTCATGTTTTCAATTTTATGCTTAGAGATAGAGAATAAAATCTGACCAAACTGTTTAATTTTGGCAGATAAGTAGATAGGTAGAGTAAATAAAAGGAGCTCAATAGTTTAATCTGAGCCCTTGGATGTAATAAGGTTAGACTTAGATAAATTTCTCTTGTAAAATAAAATAAAAGTTTTGATAAGAGGGTTTGCCAACTTAAGTGCACCCTAATAAAGAGAAGAAAAAATGGTAGGATGAGTAGGTGGGTAAGTAGTTGAATGGTTGTAGAATTGTGATGATTGATTAGATAAGATCATATCATTTACCTTCATCATCAAATTTCAAAAGTATGGATGAACATTGAGCATGTATCAAGAACACAAAGTCAATTGATTAGCTTCCCTCATTCATTACATTTTTCACTTAACTAATTTCCAAGGAAAGTCTTAAAGTACCTAAAATCTTAAGTTAAAAGGGCTCAGAGCATTTCTATGACTTCTGGAGGGACTGGACCCTCGACCCAATAACTTATAGGTCCTAAGTACTAAAGGTCCCCTCATAAGCATTCACCCCCTCCATAATTCACTCATATTCTCAAATGAATTCATTTTCGCTAATAAAACCCTTTTCCTAAGTTTCCTAGGAAAAGTATTTGTCCCCCCCCCCCACATAACTCATTTCCCCATAAAAAGCCCTCAAATTATTCTTAGCCTAAGTTTTTATGTTTTCTACGTGAAAAGGGAAAAAAAAGTAAAAAATTTGCAAAGGAATTTACTTTACACTTAGCGCTAAACCATTCTTTGCCATTTTCATATTAAATTTTGACTTCATTTATATTAAACTCCCAAGTAAATAACCCTTTCCCTATGTATTTATTAAAAACCCCTTAATATTAATATCCCTCCCTGAAGTTTGAAACATAAACTTTATTAAATATCATGAATAATGGGTTAATTAGTCGATCAGCGGCTAATTAAGAACCAAAACCTTCCTCCGAATAAAAGAGATTAATTACCGATCTGCGGTTAATTAATAATTGATCCCCGCTAATGAAATCATCCTCGATGCCATTAACCCACCATAAACCTTAATTAATTAATCCCGCCACGCTTAAACCTTTGTCGGGCCCCTCCATTAAACTTCATGTCAAATCCCCACCTTGATCACTGTACGATCAGGTCCCATTTGATCCGACGGTCGACGATCATATCAGGCAGCCTTTGAAGGCTGACCTTTACTCGCCTAATATGGGTGGTTTCACTATTCACCTCATTGCTACGTGGTGCCTAATGAGTGGCATCGGGCGGCCCCCCTCCGAAACCACTCCAGCCCAAAAGTGGTGATCTAAACCCGCTTACCGCCTTCCGCTAGACGAAAAACAAACATCCCATCTCTCGCTAAAAGCCAAACGTACCTATCAGCAAAACCCACCAAGCAGTTGAATTTACAAATAAAACTAAAAAACTCGTTATTTTTGGTTCTATCGCACTTAGACCTCCATGCAAATTACAGAGAATGTACAACTCCCAACCCACGTTCAACCGCTAACTTGCAGATGTCGTTGAACTCCCAGTTCACTCTTCAATCACCTATACCTCCCGCAACTGTGCACATTCATCCATCAACCCCATTCAGGGCCAAAACCAAGTATTTACTCAAATTCACCGAGAAACCCTGTCCCATTCCTGAAATTGTTACTTAATTGCTTCAAATTATTAAGTAATTAAGTGGAAGAATAGTTCATCCACCTCAAGACTACTCTGAATTAAGCCAATTTGCCCTAAATACCACAAAAAACCTTCGCCCCCATCTCTGAATCCACAAGAACCAAGGGTGGCTGCTCCAGTTGCATTGAATGTCCTGCCAATTTCTACTCCCCACAAGGACTTAGACCACCTCCCCTTAGCAGATAAAGACTTTTAGATTAAAGATACTTCTATCCAAGAATCCCTGTTGAAGCTATAATGCATGCATAGAGACCAATACTTGAACCACACATACCAAATAGGTCTTTGGGAATCAGGTTTGCCCAAGTACCAGTTCCCCAAAGTTCACATCTTTCCTTGAGATTGTCCACTATTGCCATATGAACTACAATCCCATTCAAAGAGTAGTGATGACTCCTGACCAGACTATACTATTCACTATCACTTCTGAATCCATAAATGAAATGATGTAGTGGCAACCAAGCCAAAACCTGACTCCCCTTTCTATTTGAGACTTGCTTAATAGATTCCCTACTCTCACCTCCATCAAACTTACTTAGTTATTCTAGACCTTCATTAGGGAGGAGCAATACATTCCAAAGGATACTCCCCCATACATGTGGACCATATTCTCTGATCTTGGCCGAGACATCATAGAAATGATATCCAGTGTGATAGGCTAGACTACAAGTGAATTTATTGATGAGATTATCATATCTTTCATGTCCATTTACGCTCTTGGACAACCCCCTGCCATTATGTTTGACTATGCTAAGTTCATTGCGGATAAGATGCATGATAAATTCATGAGAATGGAAAATGAAAGAGTGTTCAAATATTCATCATTCTTATATCATCTTTTCCTATATTATCAAGCTGATAATTCCCATTTATACTCCAAAAGCTTGATACCAGAGGCGACCCTAGATCAGTGCTCTTCTAGACTTCATTAATCCATCAATTTGACTCTCTATATACCTATACAAATTTCATAGATCATTTTATGTACCCAGTGGAAACTATGTTGTTAGGAAGTCCTCCCCTCGGAATCAGTGCAGACATCAGGAGGGTCCTATAGTTGTCCAAACAATACAGTGTGGGAGATTGGTACTTGTACCAAAATCACACTAAAATCAGGATATATGGCTGTGAACTAGCACCCTACAAATTGCCAAGATACCTCCCTATGCGATTGTTTACTCTGGAGTACTACAGGTAAATGATCAATTCAGATGAGGTACATTTTGTGAAGGCTAAGAAGAAATCTCAGCTTAGAATAAAAGACCAGCTTGGCCCCTTTATATGCAACAATAGGGAAGCAGGAAAGGAAGTAGAAGAAATCCTTCAGAGACTGAAACTTAAACAAAGTTTCATATGGAGATATGACCCTTTAGATTTCATCTGCAACAGAAGACAAAATAACAAATTATCTCCCTATATCCACCACAGAATTCCTGAAATAGAATAGTATGCAGATCAACTAGAATGGGTGGAGAACACTTTAGTTGACCAAGATAACACATAAGTTGTTGTTGATAATGTGTTGATTGATTTAGAAAGAAGACTTGGTGACGATTCCTTTGTACAGGTGCTAGGGGAATCCCAGTCCCAAAGGGAAACATAGGAACATAGTGAGCCACCAGTAGAATAAAAACCTCAAGAGCAAGAAGAATCGAAGCAACCAAAGATATCAGAAGACCTGGCTCAGCCAGAACACATCATGAGTAATCCTCCTGTTATACAAACTCCTCTAAATGAGGAGAAGAATCCCAAAAGAGATAGAGAGGAGGCCACTCCTTCTAGCAGACTTGTTGCATAGACTTATGTCAAGAGGCAAAGGTTGAATCCTTATTCAGAACAAGAGTTCACATAGGAAACAACTGGAACCACAGGTACAGGAAGAGCAGAAAGCAGGCAGACCACAGGAGGTACACAAGAACCTTCCACTTCATAGGCTCAAATGTTAGAGAGACAACAGAGCATGGAAGTATCCTCATTCAGGGCTCCAACAGGCCAGAACCAGGACGTTAAAGAGAAATAGAAAGAAATAAAGGCAAGAAATGAAAGAATGAAGGCTCAAAGTTATGCACACTACCTTAACTTGGCTCCCACCAATCAAACAAGGCTAATGTCATCCTTTGGTATAAAGGAAGGTAAGATGCAACTGAGTTTCTTGAAGCCTACCACACAGTAGCCTCGGTCCATAGTCGATTATTTGAAGACTAATTTTGAGGTGTTGGTGAAGGATATTCATCCTATAGACCAAATAGAACTACACAAATAGACCTGGGAAATGGTCTATTCTACATTGACCAACAAGGCCATGGCAACTCATCAACTCCAAAATTCGCTGACTAATATGTCAGTGCAATTCCAGCTAGAGAAGGCCTCTTCATAGGCCAAGGATACCAGGATAAAGTCCTTAGAGGACTTAATAATAGAGTTGGGGCATGATCCCATGGATGTCAAGGGTGCAGAAACGCTAATTAAGAAGGAAAATGATGACATAGCTGCATTGAAAAAGTAGCTCAAAATCCCTCCTCTGCATCATCCAAAAATAACTGAAGTATTAGAAACTTGGAAGGAGGAAGAGCTTATGGACTTAGTCCTTAAGCTAAATCATCAACTAAAAGAAACAAAGAAAGAGTTGGATAACTTGCTTTAGTCTAGACAGAGTGAGTTGGCCACCACTCCTTAGACTGTCATTCCTACAATCTCTATAGCAGTACCCTCCACATTGGCTACTTCCTTGGCACTAGCAGTTCCACAAGCTATAGCCATACCAGTCACAGGTACATCAGTAGGTACAGGTGCATCTACAATCACAGGTACTTCCATAGAGAAAACAACCGAACTAGTTAAATCTGTGGAAGAAATGACAATCTAGGATAGTAAGCTCAAAAGACTTAGAGAAAAAGTGTCAAGTTTGGAAAATGTTTGCAAACTTGCACAGATACAGCAAAAAGAAGAAACCCAAAAGAGTCAAAGAATGGGTAAGAGGATTAAAGTCCTTGAAAAGGACTTGACATTGTAACAACCACTAGGAGATTTAAAGGAAATGCTCTTGGCAAACATCATTGACTTTGTCAATGATGTTTGGCCATCAATTCAAATAATTTTTGAGCAAAATGAACCGGTCAAAGTGGCCACCAAAGCCATTCACAAGATAAGAGAAGAGTTAGGAGGCAACCCTGAAGAAGCCAACCAGCTGATAACACTCTTGAACAGCAAAAACAAGTATCAGTTGGATGAACTGGGCATAGAATATAGGACAACCACCATCATAGAAATCAAGAAGGTTCTTACCAAAAGGAACCTTATGCTCAATCTTGAGAAGAGGTGCCAAAGTATCCAAGCTAATATAGATAGATTCATGGCCAAGTTTGGTATTCTGAGGGAAAAGGGTCTTCCTAGTCCAATGGTAATTAATGACAAGCTTATGACTCAAGATGACTACATTGAAAGACTGAACAAGTTGGGCAGTAACCAAGTTAGTACTTCAGGGGTAAAAGCTCTTCCCACAGGAAAGGTATTATATGATACTCTGGAAAATTTGTTTTTTCTAGAGCATGAATTAAAGCACCTGTTTGTCAATAGGCCAGATTTTTCCAAATACACCGAAGCTGATGAGGTATATAGAAATGTGATAAGGATGAAATTACCTGAAGGTGAATGGTGGACAAACTTGACGGATTGCTATAAAAGTTACTGCAGTAAATCCCATATGACAGCCAGGTGAAACAGATGAAACATGGTCAAAATATAGCAAGTAAAGAGTATCAGTAGGTTGAAGACACTCAATGATTCCAACACATAGATATTAAGCAACTGAAAGAGCCAAATCTGAATTACAGCAGCCAGCACAATCATAATAAAATGGATAGCAAGAAATTTGTTGTCCATCTGTCTCTATCTTCGTACATGAAGACATTTTTGATTTCCTAGATTAATTCTCATATTGTTATGAGATATTTTGTAACACTTTTTGTATAAATACTTCATATTTTGAAGTAATTAGGTTGGATTAAAATACATTTCTGTAAACATTTCATAACAAGCTAAGGAGCTATTGTATTCAAGACTAGACTGGTTTTGCTGGGTCATGAAATAAAGCTAGAGAAATTTCATTGGATTCTTGTGCACAATTGGAACCAAATAAGTATTATCTCTTCATGGTTAATTATTGTTTTCTCGTCATGTTATAAATATTCACATGTTTTCTCTATGAAATCTGAATAGTAAACAAGGACAACTATTTCAAAATTAGCTTTAATGCTCTCTTTCTTGACTGTTTACTTTCTCATTGTTTTCTACTAAACTATCTTGGTCTAGGAATCATTAGTTTCTCCCTTACTTCTGTAGTTTTCCCCCCTTAGTTCCATAGTAAAGGATTCTTAGTTTCCCTTTGCTACTGATCTCCTTCTGTTCTTCATCTTGATCCTTGTTTAGGGATTCTTCATTGCCCTTTCACCTTGGTTAGGGATACCTCACCCATTTGAACTTGCAGATTTGCTTTTGTTGTGCTAGCCTAACGTGTGAAATCCTCCTCTAGTGATTGATCAGATCCAATTAAGCCACTATTTGATTGATTCCATAGCCCAATGGCCTAAATACTTTTTCTACCCATCTGTTTTCTTAAGTCCACCACATAATCAAAACCAAAACATCATGAGAACTAAGAACTAGCCTGAAATCCTACTCAAAACAAAGTTAAATTGTAAAGAGGGAGCCCTCTCTAGACTTAGGTTGGCTAGAACCCGAGTCTAAAAGATTGGTTTGTGGTTACCTCAGATTATTCATTCTTTTATAACTTCTAGGGAAGACTTCTGAGTGATAACATAGTGGTGACAATACTGGGGTGTTACACAAAATATCGTCACCTTGATTATTTGCAGTCAGTATGGGTCTATCATCACTTGTACTGACCTCCTAAGAAAGTCTCAGACCTGAGCTCTTCAAAATAAGCTTTGGAAATGAGAGAAAGACATCAAAAAACAATGTAACTCTGGTTCCACACTTTCTCTCACTTTTGCCTGCGGGTCCACACCCTTTGTTCATATTACCTGCGTACTTATACGCTCTGTCTATAAAGGGGAGGGTGCGTACCCCTGTGAAAGTCAAAAGGTGCAATCTTTATCTTAACAAACTCACTTTGGGTTAATTCTAGATGTTTCTAGAAGGAATTTTGACGTGGATTGTTCGCTCCAAGGTGGTTCATGCATCCCAAAAGAGAAGGAGCTAATCACTTGTTAGGAGGAGCTATCCCTTTGAAGGAGGATTCTATCCCTTTGAAGGAGGACCTAGTAACTTCCCTCCATTTCACTATAAATTAAGGCATTGGGTTAGTGGCTAGAGAGGTTAGAAGCTGAACATTTTTTAGGGTAAATGTTGGTGAAATCAAGACTTCCTAGTTGAGCTTTAGAGGAGAGATCACATACCTTTTTGGCTTCATTGGAGAGTGAGTGAAGCTTGTCAAAGTATAGCAGACTTCTTGTTGGACCCTTGGAGGAGCTTGTACAATGTCAAGGCAAAGGTTGTAAAGTTCTTCTTCTTTTGAATTAATACAATCAGACTCATTTTTCTCAACAAGTATCTCATGTTATTTGTTTCATGGACTCCTTGAGTTTCATGGTAAATATGTTTTATAATACTGGTTATTCAGGTGCAATTTAATTGTTTGCCTTGTTTGTGTTTGCAGGTTTGCGACAAAGGAACTTACTTGGATCAAAGGAGAAAAGGCATCCCCAAACTTGCGTTGGACATGAGGTAGGCCTTAAACACATTTGTTTGCCATTATTTATAAAAGCACATTTAGAGAAAGATAGTGTCTGGTTGCTTTGCTTGTCATTAGGTCTTCTTTAGATTCTAGGAAGGTCTATCTTGTCCGCAAGATCGACTCATTCAGTGTGACAAAATGGCGACTCCGCTGGGGAATTGATTGTTTTCCTTGTTTTTCTTTGACCTGAGAAACTTGCCTTTTTGTTTCTGTTTTTGGCTTGTTGTGTGTGGAATTGGGTGGATTTAGTGGATCTAGGTTTGTTTTTTCTTTTTCATTACTTTAGGAGAAGTCTGCAGTCTGTGCTTGTATCACAGTGCGTACCTATACACACTTTTACTTTGCACACAGAGCATACACGCACTTGTGTAAACTCTGAACCTGCGTACCCTACTAAAATTTTGAATTTTACTCTTTAAATTAGTTTTATTTTGGTTTAGTAGTTGTTATCCTCTGCCGAGACCTGCATGTGACTTGTTAAAAGCTTTCCTTGGTTTAATTTCATTGGTGTTAGGGTTTTAGGTGAAATTCCTAGGAGTTTTGCTTGTTGGGTTTGTTTTTCGATTTGGTTGTGTAGTGGCTCTGAGCTTAGAAGCTGTACGGAATTCATATCACCTTAGTGTCTACCAGCCTTCTTATGAGTCTGACCATTTGTGAAATCTCCCCTTGTTGAGGAATTCGTTTTGAGTTTTCTCTTTACAAAACTTCGAAAAGCTTGCGATTGAAAGTTTGGATTTTCATTTTCAAAAAGAAAACAAAATTGGTTGTTCTTGACTTATTTGTGATTTTGGACAAATTGGTCCTTGGTTTGCTTATAGCCAAG